>JASVEL010010958.1:0-144480 GCA_032618575.1 Nicotiana noctiflora
ACGAACCACCAAAGTCAATCACACATGCTCGCAACATATCCTCCAAGATCTGAATAGTACGCTCAGACTGCCCGTCTGTCTGGGGGTGAAATGCTGTACTCAACTCAACCCTCGTACCCATCTCTCGCTGAAATGCTCTCCAAAATTGAGAAGTGAACTGAGTGCCTCTGTCAGATATAATAGACACTGGGACCCCATGCAACCTGACAATCTCCCGAATAAAGATCACTGCCAACCGCTCCGATGAGTAAGTAGTACTAACCGGGATGAAATGTGCGGACTTAGTCAGCCGATCAACAATCACCCATACAGAATCAAACTTCCTCGCTGTCCGAGGTAGCCCAGTAACAAAATCCATGGTGATCCTCTCCCATTTCCACTCGGGAATAACCATACGCTGAAGAACACCGCCCGGTCTCTGATGCTCATATTTGACCTGCTGGCAATTGAGGCACTTAGCTACATGCCTAACAATATCCATCTTCATTCTCCTCCACCAGTAGTGCTGTCTCAAGTCTTGGTACATCTTTGCGGCACCTGGGTGAATAGAGTACCGCGAACCGTGTGCCTCTTCAAGTATCAACTCCCGCAAACCATCAACATTGGGCACACATATACGGCCCCTGCATTCTCAAAACACCATCACTGTCGATAGTCACATCTCTAACATCATTATGCTGCACTTTGTCCTTAAGGACAAGCAAATGTGGGTCATCATACTGTCGCTCCCTAATGCGATCATATAAGGAAGATCGAGAAACAACACAAGCCAACACCCGACTCGGCTCCGAAATATCTAATCTCACTAGCCGATTGGCTAGAGCCCGAACATCATAAGCAAATGGCCTCTCCCCAACTGGGATGAAAGCTAAGCTGCCCATGCTAACCGCCTTCCGACTCAAGGCATCGGCCACCACATTGGCCTTCCCCGGATGATACAAAATAGTGATATCATAGTCCTTAAGCAACTCCAACCACCTCCGCCGTCTCAAATTAAGGTCCTTCTGTCTGAATAAGTGCTGAAGGCTGCGATGATCCGTGAACACCTCACAGGAGACACCATACAGGTAATGCCTCCAAATCTTCAAAGCATGAACTATGGCTGCTAGCTCCAAATCATGAACAGGGTAGTTCTTCTCGTGGGGCTTCAACCGACGAGAAGCATAAGCAATGACCCTACCCTCCTGCATCAACACACAACCAATGCCCACTCCTGAGGCATCACAATATACAGTATAAGAATCTGAAGCTGTCGGTAGAATCAAGACTGGTGCTGTGGTCAGTGCTGTCTTGAGCTTCTTGAAAGCTCTCCTCGCACTCCTCGGACCATAAGAAAGGAACACCCTTCTGAGTCAATCTAGTCAAGGGTGAAGCAATAGAAGAGAACCCCCTGAACGAATCGGCGATAATACCCTGCCAATCCCAGAAAGCTACGGATCTCAGTAACTGAGGTCGGTCCGGGCCAACTCTGCACTGCCTCGACCTTCCTCGGATCTACCTGAATACCATCACAGGACACCACGTGCCCTAAGAATGCCACGGACTCAAGCCAGAACTCACACTTGGAGAATTTAGCATATAGCTTCTCCTCTCTCAATCTCTGCAACACAATACTCAAATGCTGAGCATGCTCCTCCCGACTACGGGAGTAGACTAGAATGTCATCAATGAACACAATCACAAATGAATCCAAATAAGGCCCGAACACACTGTTCATCAGATGCATAAATGCTGCTGGGGCGTTGGTCAGCCCAAACGACATCACAAGGAACTCATAATGTCCATATCGGGTCCGAAATGCAGTCTTCATAATGTCAGACTCTCTAATCTTCAGCTGATGGTAGCCTGAACGAAGATCAATCTTCGAGAACACCCTAGCTCCCTGGAGCTGATCAAATAAATCATCAATACGAGGCAGAGGATACTTATTCTTCACTGTCACTTTGTTTAGCTGCCTGTAGTCGATACACATCCTCATGGATCCGTCCTTCTTCTTAACAAACAGGACCGGTACACCCCACGGCGATACACTCGGCCGAATGAACCCCTTATCTAGGAGTTCCTGGAGCTGCTCCTTCAATTCCTTCAACTCAGCTGGTGCCATACGATACGGAGGAATAGAAATAGGCTGAGTGCCTGGCACCAAATCGATACCAAAATCAATATCCCTGTCCGGCGGCATGCCCGGCAGGTCTGAGGGAAACACATCAGGAAAGTCTCGCACAATGGGAACAGAATCAATACTGGGAGTCCGGGCCTCGACCTCCCGCACAAATGCTAAATAAGAGAGACATCCCTTCCCAACCATTCGTCGGGCCTTGAGGAAAGATATTACCCTGCTAGGTACATACTCAGTCGTGCCTCGCCACTCGATCCTCTGAATGCCCGGCATAGCCAAAGTGACTGTCTTGGCATGACAGTCCATAATAGCATGACATGGAGATAGCCAGTCCATGCCCAGTATAACATCAAAATCAATCATGCTGAGAAGCAACAGGTCTACTCGGGTCTCCATACCTCCAATAGTGACCAAACAGAACCGGTATACGTGGTCCACAACAATAGTATCCCCTACCGGGGTAGATACATGCACTGGCAGCTCAAGACTCCCTCGGGTCGTGCCCAAATGAGGAGCAAAATATGTAGACACATAAGAATAAGTAGAACCGGGATCAAACAATACCGAGGCATCTCCGTGGCAGATTGAAATAATACCTGTAATGACAGCATCAGAAGTAACAGCCTCAGATCGGCCCTGAAAAGCATAGCATCTAGCCTGTCCGCCTGATCGGCCTCCCCCTCGAGAGCGACCCCTAGCTGTCTGACCCTCACCCCTAGCTGGCGGGGCGGGTGCTGAAGTAGAAGGACCAGATGACGAGGGCTGCCCCCTCTGCTGATAAGATCCGGAAACAAGACGGGGACACTCCCTACGGTGGTGCCCAAACTCTCCGCACTCGTAGCAACTCCCCGGTGCCGGGTACCTGAGACTGATAAGGACCTCTGGCGCTGGAGTGACCAGCCGATGAACTAGGCCGAGATGAACCCCGAGCGGATGGGGCCCGTGAAGAACTCTGAGCTGGCATGGCACCGAGAGATGGCTGGCTCGGTGCGAACCCCGATAACCCCGTCTAGGTGACCATCCGCGACGATCCGAGCGTCCCGACTGCGAAGATCCGAAAGAGCGACCTCGGCTCCGCCGACTCGGCCTCCGGTCCGAGTGCCACCGGAACTAGCCGCTCCTCGAGGCCTCTTGGCCTCCCTCTCATCCCGCTCCCGCGACGATCTATCTCTATGTCGCGAGCAATATCCACAGCATCCTCAAATGTACGACTCAAAACCCTCTCCCGAGTCATCGAATACGAATGGGATAAATGAGGCCGTCCACGAAGCGCCCAATCCTCTCTCCGTCGGAATGAACCAACCACGGTGCATATCCGGACAACTCTGTAAACCTGATCTCATACTCTGACACTGACATGTCCCCCTGACGGAGACCCTCAAACTGCCTACGCATCTCCTCTCTCCGAGATCGAGGCACCCATTTCTCCAAAAACATAGTGGAGAACTCCGGCCATGATAGTGGTGCTGCTCCGGCTGGCCTGCGGCGCTCATAAGCCTCCCACCAAGCGAAGGCTGGTCCCTGAAACCGAAAGGTAGTGAAAGATACCCCACTGGACTCCAATATCCCTGCCGTACGAAGCATCCGACGGCACTTATCCAGAAAACCTTGGGCGTCCTCGCCCGGAGCACCAGAGAACACTGGAGGAGATAACCTAGTGAACCTCTCGAGACGACGCTGCTCATCGTCCGTCATAGCTGGGACCCTGTCCCCCTGAACCTGATATGCTAGATGAACCGGAACCACATGCTAAACTGGAGGAGCCTCTGGTGTCTGTAGGCCCTGCACTGCTGGCTCTGGAGTGCGTACTGCGGGGGTCTGATGACCACCCCCGGTCCCTGATGCAGCTGCTGCGGTAGTAACTGAAACCGCCTGTGCCAGGCCAGTGCAAACTGCTAGTATCTGAGCCAGGGTCTCCTGTAGACCCGGAATGACAATGGGCACAGCTAGTGCCTGATCTGGTGCTGTTGGCACCTCTGCAACTGGGGGCTGTGGGTCAGCTGGTACTGCCTTAGCTGCCCTAACTCCGCCACGACCACGACCGCGTCCTCAGCCTCTAGCAGGTGGTAGTGGTGGTCGTCCTCCACGTCCAGAAGCTCGAGTTCTCGCCATCCGCGAGAGAATAGAATGTCAAAGTTCAGCTCAAGTCAAAAGTAATCGCACGACAAGAATTCCAAGAATTGAAACTTTTCCTAAAAGGTTTGCAGCCCCCCGAGGATAAGTACAAGCGTCCCCGTACCTATCCATGAGACTCTACTAAACCGGCTCATGACTCGCGAGACCTGTTAACCTGGGCTCCGATACCAACTTGTCACGACCCAAACCCCGGTCGTGATGGCGCCCAACACAATGCTAGGCAAGCCCGACCATATTATCCCTTAAACCAGCCAATTATTAAATAAATTAAACTTAAACAATAGTTAATCATATCAGGTAATAACCGAAATGTAAAACATACAAAATACGGTCCCAAACATATCGTGGTGTCACGAGACCGAGCCTCTACAGAATAGCATCCTAATACAACCAAGTCTAGGCAAATAGGAAATCAACAAGATGATAAGGAAGGAGAAAACAAGCTCTGCGGACGCTGGCAGCTACCTCGTAATCTCCGCCAAAGTAGACAAGGATCGGCAGCTACAATGTCTCAACTGCTCTCGGGCACCTGTGGATCTGCACAGAAAGTGCAGGGGAGTGGGGTGAGTATATTTCAACTCAGTGAGTAACAATAATAAATAATAACTGAAGGTAAGAAATCCTGTGCTATCACTTAGCAGCTCTAAGGCAACCCTCACAGGTACGTCATCACTATAGTAGTACTCTAACCTCAAATCTACGTTTATCTCTACAAGATTCCACACTGAACCAACCCTCACTCGTACCCCTACGGTATACGGCCATCTTAACATATAAAGACACATACTTATGTCTACAATGTATAAGTATTTAAGTAGATAGTAGGGTATGATTAAGTATAATGCTGCGGCGTGCAGCCCGCTCCATTACATATACCGCTGCGGCGCGCAGCCCGCTCCATTTAACGTCGACGGCGCTCACTGGGGGTGTATACAGACTTCGGAGGGGCTCCCTAGGCCCAAGCACTATAATACTGCGGCGTGCAGCACGATCCACACAAATATTACTGCGGCGTGCAGTCCGATCCAATATATATATGTATATATATCTATACTGCTGCGGCGCGCAGCCCGATCCCATAATATACACCAGTGCTCACTGAGAATGTGTGCAGACCCAGACTCCGAAGGGGCTCCTACAGCCCAAGCGCAATAATACTGCGGCGTACAGTCCGTCCCACATGTATGTTACATGTATATTACATGTATATTATTGCGGCGTGCAGTCCGATCCAATATATATACTGCTGCGGCGTGCCGCCCGATCCAATATAGGTATATATATAATACCTCATAATGGGTCCTCGACCCTATCCCAGTCAGTATATGCTTGGCCTCTCAGGCCCAATATAATATTTCTCAGTGGGTCCTCGACCCTAACTCAGTCAATATAGACCCGGCCTCTCAGGCTCACTCAGCTAGAATAGAGAATTCCACCCTAGATAATCTCTCTCAATGTACACAACTAGTACGGGCTCATATTATGCTATACAGCTAGAGCTACGGCTGAGTGTATGTTTCCAACATGATATAAGGGTCACCTAGCTCTATAGGTTCCCTAATGCTCTACAGATCGGCACAAGGCCCCAAACATGGCTATTAGCCCAATTGTACAGTTATAATCTCAGTAACAGTCATACAAACACAATATTCTATTATCCGGGAAGGACTAAGTCCGAACTCCCAATCACAATGTCACCACGTCATAGAACGCGTGTCTCAACTCAATATAGCACTGTGAAGTGCTAGTACGGGGTTTCAAACCCTCAGTACATTGTTTACCACTACCACTCACCTCGAACCGGTAGAAGCTTCAATCCGCCTTGTGCTTGCCTCGCAAATCAATCTCCTCGGGTGCCAAATCTGCTCAAAATCATAGAGAATGCATCAATATACACTAATTTCACGAAATTCATTCGAAATAACCCAATTTATTTCAAAACCCACAAGTTGTCAAAACCCGACTTTTGGTACACTTGTCGAAAAATTACAAAAATCACATATTCGGAATCCTCATCTCGATACGAGTCTAGGCATATAAAATTTACCAAAATCGGACTCCATTTGCCCACTCAAATCGGTGTTTTTCTTAAATTTAGGCCTAGGGCTCAAACCCACCTTTAATCTTCCATTTACAGGAATTTAACCAAGGATTTCATGTTAAAATGATGTAATTAAGCCAAAAAACTTACCTCCAACGAATCCCCGATGAATTACCAGCAATTCCCGTGAGTTTCTCTCTCTAGAACTCAAAAATGGCGTTTTGGGTTAATGAACCCGTAGCCCCTCTGTTCTGTGATTAAATTCTCTGCCAGACCCATTTGCCCTATGCGATCGCGACTCTACTCACGCGATCGCGATGCTCAAACATTTCGCCCTCACGAGATCGCGATCCTCCTCACGCGATCGCGATGTACAACCATCCGGCCTCACGCGATCGCGTCCCTATTCCTGCGATCGCGTAGCACATTTTTCCCTGGACCCCAACAAAAACCACCAACATACCCCAACACACGATACGAACTTGTTCCAATCATAGAAACACCATCCTAAACATCAAAATCACCAATTACACACGGATTCAAGCCTAAATTTCTTAAAACTTTCCGAATTACACATTCGATGAAAAACCCGACCAAACGACGTCCGAATGACCTGAAATTTTGCAGGCACATCCAAAATCACCTAACGGAGCTACTGCAACTGTCGGAATTCCATTCCGACTCCCGGATCAAAATCTCACCTACCGTTCGGATTTTGCCAAAATTCAACCTTAGCCAATTCAAGCCTAAAACTACACCGGGCCTCCAAATTCAATTCCGATCGCTCCCCTAAGTCACAAATCACCTCCCGGAACTAACCGAATCATCAGAACCTGATTCCGAGCCCTCTAACCAAATAGTCAACTCCGGGTTGACTTTCCTTATTCAAGTCTCCTTCAAAAAGGCTATATGCCTCATTTTCAATCCAATTCACTCCTAACTCACCCGATAGACTCTAACACTGATATAAAATCATAAAACATGTATTTACAACATAACGGGGTGGTAATTCCCGTAACGACAGGCCGGGTCGTTACACATGTCAATATCACAGCACAATACTAACGATCCTCGCAGGATCCTAATAACTGGCTCACAGCCCATAAGTATACTCAACCATCCAAGAAGGAGGTTCAACGGCTCTAGAGTAGCCATTATCGCTATATAATATGCAACCATCCGAGAAGGAGGTTCAACGGCTCAAGAATAGCCAATATCATAATACTGTATCAACATGTCGGACTAAGCCATAGTCCCCAATGACAATCGACCTTGCACTCACAAGAGAGTACGTGTCTCGTCGCTATACAGCATCACAAAGTGGTATACCGGGGTTTCGAACCCGCTGGTCATCACCCACATCTATTACTCACCTCAATACAGTTCGACGACTAGTCCGTAATGCCCTTGCCAGGAGAATCAAGCTCCGTATGCGTAGAATCTGATAAAATATGGTATAAATACAACCAATTAGACCAATGGGACGACTCCCAGTCAAAACAACTCATTTTACACCAAAATTCACATAGTTGCCAAAACCCGACTTTCGGTACACTTCTCAAAAAATTATGAAAGTTACATATTCGGAACCCTAATCTCAATACGAGTCTAGGCATATAAAATTTGCCAAAATCGGACTCCATTTGCCCACTCAAATTAGTGTTTTTCTTCAATTTTAGGCCTAGGGCTCAAACCCACCTTAAATCTTCCATTTACAGAGCATTAACCAAGGATTACATGATAAAATGATGTAATTAAGCCACAAAACGAACACCCGATGATTTCCCAGCAATCTCCCGTGAGTATCTCTCTCTAGAACTCAATTTTTGTGTTTTGGGGTGTGAAACCCGCGACTGGTTCTGTTCTGGTTTTAATTTCACTACCAGCCCAATTCATTCATCACGTTCGCGTCGCCTATCACGCGTCCGCGATGCTCTGACCAAAATACCCTTCGCGAATGCGACATGCCTCACATGTTCGTGTGACGACCCGGCCTGTCATCACGGGAATTTCCACTCCGTTATGTTGTCATTACATGTTTTATGCTTTTATATCTGTGTTAGAGACTGTCGGGTGAGTTAGGAGTGAACTGAATTGGAAATGAGGCATATAGCCTTTTTGAAGGAAGTTTAAATATGAAAAGTCAACCTGGAGTTGACTATTTATCTAGAGTGCTCGGAATCGGATACTGATGATTTAGGTAGCTCCGGGAGGTGATTTGTGACTTGAATGAGCAATCGGAATTGAATTTGGAGGTCCGGTGTAGAAATAGGCTTGAATTGGCTAAGGTTGAATTTTGGCAAAATCCGAATGGTAGGTGAGATTTTGATTCGGGGGTCGGAATGGAATTCCGACAATGTCTGTAGCTTCGTTATGTGATTTTGGATGTGTCCGCAAATTTTCAGGTCATTCGGACGTCGTTTGGTCGGGTTTTTGATCGAATGTTAGTTTCGGATGTTTTGAAGAAACTTAGGCTTGAATCCATGTGTAATTGGTGATTTTGATGTTTAGGATGGTGTTTTTATGCTTGGAACAAGTTCGTATCGTGTTTTGGAGTATGTTGGTGGTCTTCGTTGGGGTCCGGGGGGCCTCGGGGTGAATCTGGACCATCATCCGGCATTTTTGGAACATGAAAAGTCTGCTGTAAATTGCAGATCACTGTGCAGAAGGCTAAGCCTTCGTGTTCACGAGGGCAACGCCGCGTTCACGTAGTCTGGGGCCAGTTGGCCATCGCGTTCGAGAGGAAACATGCCGCGTTCGGGTAATAGGAAGTCGGGAACCATCGCGTTCGCGATTGTGCAGGTCGCAGACTCGTAAGAGCAAAAGGTAAGGCATCGCGTTCGCGTGGACTGGGACGCGTTCGCGTAGAGTAAAAATCCAGAGATTGGGAATTGGCCTTCGCGGACGCGTGACTTAACGTCGCGTTCGCGATGAAGAAAATGGCTAAGGCATCGCGTTCGTGTGAGGGGTATCTCGAACACGATGAAGCAATTTGACTGGCAGTGAATTATAAACCAGAACAGAACCAGTCGCGGGTTAACACCCCAAAACACCATTTTTGAGTTCAAATAGAAGGTATTGACGGGAGATTGCTGGGAAATCATCGGGGATTCGTCGGAGGTAAGTTTTGTGGCTTAATTACATCATTTTATCATGAAATCCTTGGTTAATTCTCTGTAAATGAAGGATTAAAGGTAGGTTTTAGCCCTAGGCCTAAAATTGAAGAAAAACACTAATTTGAGTGGGCAAATGGAGTCCGCTTTTGGTAAATTTTATATGCCTAGACTCGTATTGAGATGAGGGTTCCGAATATGTAACTTTCGTAATTTTTCGAGAAGTGTACCGAAAGTCGGGTTTTGACAACTTTGGGAATTTTGATGTAAATTGAGTTGTTTTCATTGGGTGTCGTCCCATTGGTCTAAATTGATGTGTATTTACTATATTTGATCAGATTTTACGCGTGCGGAGCTTGATTCTCATGGCAAGGGCATCGCGGACTAGTCGTCGAGCTGTATTGAGGTGAGTAATAGATGTGGGTGATGACCAGCGGGTTTGAAACCCCGGTATACCACTTTGTGACGATGTATAGCGGCGAGACACGTACTATCTTGGGAGTGCAGGGTCGATTATGATTTGAGGACTATGGCTTAGCTCGAGATGTTGATATTGTGATATGATATTGGCTATTCTTGAGCCGTCGAACCTCTTTCTCGGATGGTTACATATTATATAGTGATATTGGCTACTCTTGAGCCGTTGAACCTCTTTCTTGGATGGTTGAGTATACTTATGGACTGTGAGCCAGTTATTGGATCCTGCGAGGATAGTTAGCATTGTTTTGTGATATTTACATGCTAGTTTTACTACCAGTCTGAAGCTATTACTGCTATTATGATTTTCCAATCTCTGGAACTTTGATATACTATTTTTCAACTAAAAATGATAAAAGAGTTTTCAAAACTACTTTTGAGCCTGCGAGGCTGTATTTGCATATTAGCTGACTGGAAGTGGATCGGGCTGCGCGCCGCAGCGTATCTTCATGATATTATTGTGCTTGGGTTGTAGGAGCCCCTCCGGAGTTTGTACCCCCATAGTGAGCACGGGTACCCAAATTGGATCGGGCTACGCGTCGTAGCGATCATTTCATGCATTGCATTGCATTTTAGCTACACCTGCTAGCACTTATATACTTGTTGTTGATACTTCTTGTTATATTTCTGATGATATTGAACTGTTACAGGGTATTGATTACAGCTTCACATAGTGTTTTATTGTGGATTTCTTATCTACACTGTCTTACCCCTGTTTATTACCACTGAGTCTGGCAGTACTCATTTTACTCCTTGCACCTTGTGTGCAGATCCAGGTACCTCTCAGCTGTAAGGCCCCGTAAAAATATTTGTGCATAAAACCTGGTAGCTATAGTGTCATGGTCCGAATAATGTGTTAGGAATACGTAGAATTCTCGCCGCGGTTCGGACCCTTGGTAGTGATTTAAGTTTCAAAAATGTAGAGAATTAATTTTTCCGAAAAATGTCAAATATGCGGTCAAGAATGCGACCGCAAACCTGACATGCGGACCGCATTCTTGCCGCAAAACGTTCCAGAGAGTTGCCCAAAATCGTGTCAAAAGTGCGGTCGATATGCGATCGCATGTCAAATCTGCGGTGCACTTTGCGACCGCAGAATCAACATGCGGTCCGCATAGTGACCGCATTTCTAAACAGAACCTGTGTAAAAATTTGGGGCAATTCTGCGGTCACTATGCGGACCGCATGTTGATTCTGCGGTCGCATAGTGCACCGCATAATTGACCCCGGCCCAGATTTTTGTAACATTTTGACCCGATCTCTTCTTTAATATGACACATTTCTTCTTCATTTTATCATATCATCTTACCAAAATTAGAGAGAGAAGAGAGGGTTTATAGAGAGAGAAATCTTTCATCTTCAAAGATTGTTCCAACCATCTTAATTCCAAGGGATCCTAGGGCAAGGATTCAACTTCCCCAATCTTTTCAAGGTAAAAACCCTAACTATTTTCTTTGATTTTCAGTTTTAATTGGGTAAAGAGAGGTTTGCATATACTAACTTTTGAAGATAGAATTTTTACACTCATGCATGATTATTGAACTTGATTTTTAGTAAAAAGAAGTGAGTAGAAGTAAGAGTCTTCAAGAACAAGGTTGGCAAGAGTAGGATATCTTGGGTAAGCATAAAGTAGGAGGAAAAATCATCACCGGTATGTATGGCTAATTTTGATTCTTGTGAAATCGCCTATATGTGTGAAGTTTGTTTGTTTCGTGTTAAATTGACAAATTGTGTGAAATTCTTGATGTTGTTGTTGGATATTCAAAAGTTTGTTGTTGAGTTATGAGTGATGTAAAATGAGAGTTTAATTTGGCAAAAGAATTGTGAATAATGACTATGATGGCCTATATGGCACCTTGTGGAAAACAAACGAAACACTTGAGAATTGGTTTATATCGGAAAGAGATGAAACACTTGAATTGTGGAAATATTGTAACATGGTTGTGATATTGAATTGAGAAGAAATTGAGAACATGAACCAATGTGTAAGTTGCTTGTTTGAACTTGTTGAAATTGTGTGTAGTACCTTATCTCTGCTGTTTGAAATTGTTGTGTTTTCAACTGTAAGGCGGGGTCGTGTTGCGCGCCGCAACGTGGGGAAATAAGGTGTGGGTTGGGGTGATAAGGGCGGCCGAGGTAATAAGGGTGGTCAGGGGCAATAAGGATGGAAAGCGATCGAAATCGCTATTGAAAATTGATACAAAAATCAATAATGTGAAATTGTGAAAGGAGACAGCAGGAGAGTTTGCAACCTGTGGGGCACTGATTGCCCCTTTGTTTGACTACTTGTGCTTTACGTGATTGATTGGTTATTGTTAAATTGGTTGATCGTAGAAAGTGCTTGTGTGAGAATTGTTTGAAATGAGGAAAATGTGGAAACATGGTTGGTTGGCTTAATTAATTGTTGATGTAATTTAATGGCTTGAGTTTACTTGGGACAAAGTTTGTCCATACATACCAGTACAATTCAAGTGTACTGACGTCCCTTTTTCCGGGGGCGCTACATTCGTGTTATGATTGTAGGTGGATCAGTAGCAGGCACTTCAGCTCATCGGCAGTAGTATCCTTCTCCTTCCACTGCCCGTTTTTGGTGAGCCCCTTTCTTCCTTGGGGCCCTTTGTGGTTCATGCCACTTTTGTTTAGATTTCATTTTGGTTTTGTAAGGTATAGCCGGAGCCTTGTTACCGGCAAGTATTGTATTCCCTTTTTGTATCCTAGAGGCTCTGTAGACATGTAAACTTTGGGACTCCAGTCTTATGTATATATATATGGTGTTAGGTCGGGCGTTGTAAAAATTGAAATCTTGTTAATGAATCACTCGTATCGTTTTATTTGTTTAATGTGAAATCATTCATGGTTAGTAAGATATTTGGTTAATGAGAAACAATCGACACAGGGTTAACGCGTGGGAATGAAAGGCACCCAGGTCCGCTTGACTGGGGCAACCCGGTCAGGCGCCGGTCATGTCCCTCGATTTGGGGCGTGACATCAGCAGACCTGATCCGGTAGCCGTTCAGAGGCATTGTGCGGGATAGTCGAGGTAGCTGTAGCGTCCGCAGGACCTGACTCCCCTTCTAGCTGTCTTTTCATTTCATGTTGTCATTTCTTTCCGCATTGAGTTTTGATGTAAACCTTATTACACTTATGTTCTTTAGAGGCTCATGACTCTTGACCCTTCGGTCTAAGGGAGTTGGTATGTGTTGGGACTTGGTTCCCTGTTTTGATATATCTATCACCGTTGTTTTTAAACTTGTTATGCCTAAATGGTCACGACCCCAAATCCGGTCGTGATGGCGCCCAGCACACTGCTAGGACAGCCTGACCAATCAATAACAATAACGGAGCTAGGAGCTCGCCTTATCCCATTAAAGCATATCAAATCATTAAACAACAGTGATACACATATCGAAAACGGGAAACCAAGTCCCAACATATACCAACTCCCATAGACCGCAGCGTCAAGAGTCATGAGCCTCTACAGAGTATACAAAGTGTATATAGCGAATATAACTGTGCACAAGTATGGGATGGTCAAAACAAAAATATAGACAAACTGGAGAATCAGGTCCTACGAACGCTGGCAGCTACCTCGACTGTCCAAATGCACTCCCAAGCCGCAATAGAATCAGCTCTGCTGTGATGTACCTGGATCTGCACACAAGGTGCAGGGAGTCGGGTGTGAGTACTTCCAACTCAAGAGTAATAAAAGTAAATAATGCTGAAGGGAAGAAAACCACGCAAGGCACTATCTCATGCTACACAATATAGAACTATCTTTTTATTCCTTTCCAGCATATGTGAGTAGATTATTAGAAATCTCAATTTTTAGCTTCTTTCTTTCATGATAACATACCAATACCTGGAACAATCTCAAGCAGTGCAAGTCCGCACTCAAATTAGCCCCTCGGGCTCAGCAATCCTTAACAATTTCAACCAGGAGATCTGGTCAATAAGGCAACTAATGCATGTGTGCCAGTAATGTATGAGTGCTAAATGTTATGCTACGTAGTACACGTAAACCAATGAATGTATGCCATGCAATGAATAAGACCGCTTCGGTGCGTAGCCCGATCCAATTTGGGTACCCGTGCTCACTGTGGGGGTTCAGACTCCGGAGAGGCTCCTACAGCCCAAGAACAATATTAATATCACACCTGCTGCAGCGCGCAGCCCGATCCGTATACCACTGCGGCGTGCAGTCCGATCTATGCATGTGTATGCATATGCTCACATAAATCATCATGCCCTAACATATGGCCCTCGGCCCCAATCCGTCTAACAAATAATAAAGAAAACCCCACGGGCAACAATATCATATTAGCTAACAGCTAAAAATGTCATTAAGACCTTGTGCAAGTTTTTCATAACCTTATAAAAATGCTGAATAGCAAAATACCATTTAAAACCTTAAATTTGGATAAAAATAAGCACAGTGTTATCAAGACAATGATACCAATCCTCGAAGGATTCAAATAATCGGCACGAAGCACAAGCATGATAATTAGTCCATTTCATTTCAACAATTAGGTGTTATTATTTATTACGCGAGACGGACCAAGTCACAATCCCCAATGGTGCTCTACCCCACGCCCGTTATCCGGCGTGCAAGTCACCTCAACACAACACTAAGGTGTGCAAGTCCGGAGTTTACTAACCCTCAGGACATCATTTACAAGTATTACCCACCTCGAACCGACGAAAACTCATGCCCGCGATGCCTTAGCTCCTCGAACCGGCATCCACACTCGTGAAAACTAGCCAAAATCAGTACAAATATATCAAAATTGGCTAATGGAACATAACCCAATCGAAAGAACTCGAAAAATATTAGAAATCACGAAATTGGCAAAACCCGAGCCCCGGGCCCACATCTCGAAAAATTTCGAAACTCATATTTCCAGAATCCTCGTCTCGCCACGAGTCCATACATATAAAATTTACCAAAATCGGAGTTCGATTGGCCCTTCAAAACCCAAATTTTCGTTTTCAATTTCTATGCCACAATCCTTCACAATTTCTACCCAAATTCATGAAGATTGATGTTAATTCTACCATATAATTACGTTTTTGAGTCAAGAAACTTACCTCCGATGAATACCCGATGATTTCCCAGCGTTTTCCCGTGATTTCTTCTCTCTAGGGCTCAAAATTGTGATTTGGGTGAATGAACCCCTTAGCCCTCTGTTCTGCAATTTAATTTCACTGACAGACAAATTTGTTCTACGCGTTTACGTGAGATCCCACGCGTTCACGATGCCCAACATCATTTTGCTCTTCGCGTTTGCGTTACCTATCATGCGTCCGCGATGCACTGATCAATTTTCCCTTCGCGAACGCGACATGCCCCACACGTTCGCGATGTACATTTCTTCAGCCATCCGGAGATCCTTCTACGCGAACGCGGTTTCCATCTACGCGAATGCGATGCTTCACTATTTCCTCTTAGGCGATCGCGACCAACACCATCGCGAACGCGATGCTTCACTATTTCCTCTTACGCGATCGCGACCAACACCATCGCGAACGCGATGATTCCCAGATTCCTTCTATGCGAACGCGGCCCTCCTCCTCGCGAACGTGATGACCAAGGTGCCTCAGCCTACGCGAACGCGGGCCTTGTCCTCGTGAACGCGAAGGCTTAGCCTTCTGCACAGTGATCTGCAATTTACATCAGACTTTGCCAAGTTCAAAATGCCCGGTTAATGGTCCGAAATCATCCCGAGGCCCCCGGGACCCCAGCGAAAACCACCAACAGACTCCAAAACACGATACGAACTTGTTCCAATCATAAAAACATCATCCTAAACATCAAAATCACCATTTCCACACGGATTCAAGCTTAAGTTTCTTCAAAACTTCCAAAACTAACATTCAATCCAAAACCCGATCTAACGACGTCCGATTGACCTGAAAATTTGCAGACATATCCAAAATCACATAACGAAGCTACAGGAACTTTCGGAATTCCATTCCAAAACCCGGATCAAAATCTCACCTACCGTCCGGTTTTTGCCAAAATTCAACCTTAGCCAATTCAAGCCTAAAACTACACCGGACCTCCGAATTCAATTTTGATTGCTCTCCTAAGTCATAAATGATCCCGAGAAACTAGTCGAATCATCAGAATCCGATTCCGAGCACTCTAACTCGATAGTCAACTCTAGGTTGACTTTCCATATTCAAGCTTCCTTCAAACATGCTATTTGCTTCATTTTCAATTCAATTCACTCCTAACTCACCCGATAGGTTCTAACACTGATATAAAAGCATAAGATATGTAAATGCAAGGTAACGTGGTGGAAATTCCCGTAACGACGGGCCGGGTTGTTACATTCTCCCCAACTTAAACAAACGCTCGTCCTCGAGCGGATTCAAAGTTGTACTAGAAGCAACCCAATAGCTGAATGACCTTACCAAGTATATATTCGGGCGATCATACGTCACCCTATCTCACATAAGTCCGAAAACACCATATAGTCAAAATTTCACCGACCATCCGAACCATAAATCACATTGCACTTTCTGGAATCATATGCCAAATGCAAATCCCATGCCTATACTCAGGATACACTCGAATCCACCTGCAATAACCCATATTCACTACTCCGGGTGAGATCATATGATGTATCAACAACCCAATCACTCGAGACGATAGTCTCTAATCACAACAAATGGCCACAATAACCAAATACTAGCTGAAAACCTTTTTCATTAGATAGAGTCTTATTCCAACACCTCCATATCCTGCCCACAGCAGCTGAAGCACGCGATATACCGAACCCATCTCTCAGGTTAACCATTTGTGAATCTATTTCCCCTTTTTTTTAAAAATTGATACCACGATAGGTTTCGGAGCCAAACCTCGATTTTTACCTTTCTAACAAGCTAAGATCCAATATGCTCGTATTCATTAATGACTCCAACGGTCATTTCGATTATAACATACCGCACTGGTGATATGATACCTCAACACCGGCCTAAGCCACGACGAGCACAACATAGGCTCCAATAGAAACGTCTGCACACACTCGAATCATGACAGCTCAAATCATGACAACTGTCTCCAGCAAATATAGCTACAATTTAATCCCTCTATGCCATCATAACATAGAACTGAGATCGCGTCTCGCATTATAGAAATAGAGTACCTGAATCCTCCTCGAGTGGTCATAACATCACGTGGCCTTGCCACGATTCGTAATTCTATCCCAACATTATTACTCATGAAGCATCTCAAGCCACCAAGCTCAAAATGGTTAGCCACGCACAGATCTAGGTCCTGAACCCAAGCAATCAACCTCACCCACGATGAAACAATTAACGTATGCTATCATATCTTAAAAGGACACAACCGATGTGCCATTCGCCGAGCGATACTCAAAATGGACTTTTCCTCAGAAGCGAGGAAATATTGTATACCATGTAGCATATAACTAACTATATTTTCACAATATTCTGTTGTGGCGTGAAACCCGCTCCAATGACAGACCCGTGGCGGCGTGCCACCCGATCCAGATACCATACCCGTGGCGGCGTGCCACTCGATCCAAATAACTATACCTGTGGCGGCTCGCCACCCGATCCATATTGAACCCTCGCCAAAGAAATACGCGTCGAGTCAAGTTGCTCATTATAATAAACATATATAGCCTCAAGTTTGGCCACAAGAAACGCATCCGACAAAGTTCCTCAATACCAGAACTAAATCAATGGTAGAAACCTCTGCACTGATGTCCACCACGAAGGCCCGACTGATAAAGCAATACCCACCAGCCGTCCGCTGGTCTTAGGGTACATCTACCCTACAGGAGCATGATCTGATAGTCCATATCACATTAGCCTAGACAACCTTTCTTATGACAACCAGTCTGCAATCATATACCATTATTCAATTTCATCGTATCAAGTAACAAGAGAGCCATTAGGGCTTCCAATTTCCAATAACCGCTAAACGGTGTCGATACACACGACATACCACCACTGTGCAGGCGGATTAAGAGAACTTCCAGTCTCCAACACATATATAACACATGAATCACTATACCTGGTTCCACACTCCACCGTGCGAATACATAACGCACATCAAGCGCCCATTCGTTCCACAAAAGCCATTCAAGAATTTCACTATGCCATCAACGACTCCATTATTACAGTCGATCCAACAAGAGAATACCACCATACCATTAGATATTGTCAGTTCACATTACCTTGTCCTTTTGGACCATATTCCCTGCCAAATTACTAGAATAGCAGTACTATTTTCTTAAATCATCAGAAAGATCGATTCTTAAATCACCTGCAGTTGTCTGCGCTGCTCAATAATTTTATTCACTTCCCATATATTATGAACTGATCTCAAAACCTTGAATATGCCATTAGCAACTTTCCATAACACATCGTATATACCCTATTGAGAAAACTCATTATCCATTCCAAGCCTTGCATAACAACAGGAAATATACTCATTTTCAAACCATGGTAAAACACATCACAAACTCTTTCTTCCCATTTGTTGCATAAGTTTAACTGCCAGGACTGAGTCCTCATACCCATATCAAGTTACACAACTGCCAGCACTCAAGAGCTTTGCTGCACAATATCCGCAAGACTCATTACTTCAACCACATACCAGGAATTAATCGTATTCCTTTTCATACCATTCTGGTTTATTAACAAGTTGTTCCATTTACCCAGTTTCCTTTCTGATTCATCTTTAATTTCATATCAGTCTTTACTGTAGTACGACAATGCCTCAACCCTTTTTACCACACAAGACTCGTACACAAGACCACACGGTCTAAGACCCATAGGCCACTGAATACTCTCTCAGTGTTCCCAGAAGTACCACATTCTACCACACTTTATTTTAATGAACTTCCCGCGATTTTTAAATTTTTTATCATTACTTCCTAATACGGATACGTAGAATCCCATCATTCACATGATATAACACAAGCCTTGATCTTTTCTAACGAAACCACCGCCTTTAGCCACATACGCAATTCTTAAAGCACCTGATTGTTACAAGCAAAATCTTGAACACTGCAAACCATTCTTGGGCGTCATTCACCCTTATTCAGTTATAATTCAACTGTCTTATTGAACAGAACCACTCGTGCCTTGTTAGAATTCTGACATCGCAGGACATGATTACATACAGATACATTTAGCTACCTTCCTTCATATGCACCGAACATTCTTTACCAACAGCAGTTCAAAACACCCTAGTACTTCCTTAGATCTACAAAGCACCATAACCTTTACCAGAATTTCCCAACATACTTAGAGACAAAATCAACATAGCACACAATAGTTGTGCAATTAGCTACTCAATAGCAACCTCCCCAACTTAGCTCGAAGCCATATATCAAAGCACGTTTAACCTGCTCATAGCATTCTTACTCAAGTGCTGCCGAAATGTTACAATGAGATTAAACTCAAGTCATTTACAAGCCTTGACAGAGACTCGAATCATCATAGACCTTAACCCTTCTGCAATTCTTGCATTTATACACACACCACCAATAAGCCCACTCTTTTTAGGTGGCAGAAATCTTTCTAAGTCCCAAATTTTCCAAAAATTTCGGCAGAGTTTCCTTTGTAATTTGGCCTATCCACCTGCCAGAGAATCACCAAACCATTCTAAAAATACATCCGCAACTCTACAAGACATCACAATGCATATCAACAACATTAGTCTCAATACTACACAAATCATATTATTATAATTGTTATATGAACATGCGCAGTACCCGTATCAAATACTTTTCAATTACACATGAGAATCATCCCACCTATTTTGCCTTAATTTAGCATTTCAGTACAACACCTTCTACCGGATACACATAGCATAATCACTTTAGTCTTCCTGAGTCATAACTCGTTCCACTACACGTAAGGCACTTTACCTTCCAATTATGAGATATGATAAATATTCACCACGCCCATAGCTCGGTGCTACACAACAGATTAGACAAGAGTCGAACAATTAACAGCTCATCCATCAGTAAGCCTCCCTAATACTCTACAGATCGGCACAAGGCCCCAAACATGGCTACTAGCCCAAGAACATAGATATAAGCCCAGTCTCGGTCACTTTACACAGTAATTTATCAATCGGGAAGGATCAAGTCCAAATCCCCAGTCACAATACCACCACGCTCGTCACATGACGCGTGTATCATCTCGGCATAGCACTGTATAGTAAGAATACGGGGCTTCAGACCCTCAGTACCTTATCTATTGCCATCACTCACAAAATCAGCACCTCGATGCTCAAGTCATATACAAGGTCCTGCCTGAAGTCATCTCGACTAGCCCAACATGAACTCACAGAGATTATATCTCGCCCCTCGATCGGGGAATCACAAGCCATAAGGCAATTATATTACTGAGCGCTCGAAGCGTACACAGACGTGTGGGAGGAATTTCAAAGATTATATCTCAAGCTGAATCATGTACGCACGATAAGAATTCCAAGAAATGTGAAGTGTTTCCTAAAGGTTCGCAGCCTCCCGAGGATAAGTACAGGCGTCCCCGTACCGATCCACAAGACTCTACTAACCAGCTCAAGACTCATGAGGCCTAGTAAACCTAGGCTTTGATACCAACTTGTCACGACCCCAAATCCGGTCGTGATGGCGCCCAACACACTGCTAGGCCAGCCTGACCAATCAATAACAATAACGGAGCGAAGAGCTCGCCTTATCCCATTTAAAAATATCAAATCATTAAATAACAGTGATACACATATCGAAAACGGGAAACCAAGTCCCAACATATACCAACTCCCATAGACCGCAGGGTCAAGAGTCATGAGCCTCTACAGAGTATACAAAGTGTAAATAGCGAATATAACTGTGCACAAGTGTGGGATGGTCAGAACAAAAATACAGACAAACTGGAGAATCAGGTCCTGCGAACGCTGGCAGCTACCTCGACTGTCCAAAAGCACTCCCGAGCCGCAATAGAATCAGCTCCACTGTGATGTACCTGGATCTGCACACAAGGTGCAAGGAGTCGAGTGTGAGTACTTCCAACTCAGCAGTAATAAAGTAAATAATGCTGAAGGGAAGAAAACCACGCAAGGCACTATCTCATGCTGCACAATACAGAACTATCTTTTTATTCCTTTCCATCATATGTGAGTATATTATTAGAAATCTCAATTTTTAGCTTCTTTCTTTCATGATAACATACCAATACTTGGAACAATCTCAAGCAGTGCAAGTCCACACTCAAATCAGCCCCTCGGGCTCAGCACTCCTTAACAATTTCCACCAGGAGATCTGGTCAATAAGGCAACTAATGCATGTGTGCCAGTAATGTATGAGTGCTAAATGTTATGCTACATAGTACACGAAAACCAATGAATGTATGCCATGCAATGCATATGACCGCTACGGCGCGTAGCCCGATCCAATTTGGGTACCCGTGCTCACTGTGGGGGTTCAGACTCCTGAGGGGCTCCTACAGCCCAAGCACAATATTAATATCACACCTGCTGCGGCGCGCTAGCCCGATCCGTATACCACTGCGGCGTGCAGTCCAATCCATGCATGTGTATGCATATGCTCACATAAATCGTCATGCCCTAACATATGGCCCACGGCCCCAATCCGTCTAACAAATAATCAAGAAAAACCCACGGGCAACAATATCATATTAGCTCACAGCTAAAAATGTCATTAAGACCTTGTGCAAGTTTTTCATAACCTTATAAAAATGTTGAATAGCAAAATACCATTTAAAACCTTAAATTTAGATAAAAATATGCACAGTGTTATCAAGACAATGATACCAGTCCCTGAAGGATTCAAATAATCGGCACGAAGCCCAAGCATGATAATTAGTCCATTTCATTTCAACAATTAGGTGTTATTATTTATTACGCGGGACGGACCAAGTCACAATCCCCAATGGTGCTCTACCCCACGCCCGTTATCCTGCGTGCAAGTCACCTCAACACAGCACTAAGGTGTGCAAGTCCGGGGTTTACTAACCCTCGGGACATCATTTATAAGTATTACCCACCTCGAACCGATGAAAACTCATGCTCGTGATGCCTTAGCTCCTCAAACCGGCATCCACGCTCGTCAAATCTAGCCAAAATCAGTACAAATATATCAAAATAGGCTAATGGAACATAACCCAATCGAAAGAACTCGAAATATATTAGAAATCACGAAATTGGCAAAACCCGAGCCCCGGGCTCACATCTCGAAAAATTTTGAAACTCATATTTCAAGAATCCTCGTCTCGCCACGAGTCCATACATATAAAATTTACCAAAATCGGAGTTCGATTGGCCCTTCAAAACCCAAATTTTCATTTTCAATTTCTAGGCCACAATCCTTCACAATTTCTACCCAAATTCATGAAGATTGATGTTAATTCTACCATATAATTATGTTTTTGAGTCAAGAAACTTACCTCCGATGAATACCCGATGATTTCCCAGCGTTTTCCCGTGATTTCTTCTCTCTAGGGCTCAAAATTGTGATTTGAGTGAATGAACCCGTGAGCCCTCTGTTCTGCAATTTAATTTCACTGCCAGACAAACTTGTTCCACGCGTTCGCATGAGATCCCACTTGTTCGCGATGTCCAGCATCATATTACTCTTCGCGTTCGCGTTACCTATCATGCGTCCGCGATGCACTGATCAATTTTCCCTTCGCGAACGCGACATGCCCCACGCGTTCGTGATGCACATTTCTTCAGCCATACGAAGATCCTTCTACGCGAACGGGGCATCCATCTATGCGAACGCGATGCTTCACTATTTCCTATTACGCGATCGCGACCAACACCATCGCGAACGCGATGCTTCACTATTTCCTCTTACGCGATCGCGACCAACACCATTGCGAACGCGATGATTCCCAGATTCCTTCTACGCGAACGCGGCCCTCCTCCTCACGAACGTGATGACCAAAGTGCCCCAGCCTACGCGAACGCGGGCCTTGCCCTCGCGAACGCGAAGGCTTAGCCTTCTGCACAGTGATCTGCAATTTACAGCAGACTTTGCCAAGTTCAAAATGCCCGGTTGATGGTTCGAAATCATCCCGAGGCCCCCGGGACCCCAACGAAAACCACCAACATACTCCAAAACACGATACGAACTTGTTCCAATCATAAAAACATCATCCTAAACATCAAAATCACCATTTCCACACGGATTCAAGTTTAAGTTTCTTCAAAACTTCCATAACTAACATTCAATCCAAAACCCGATCTAACGACGTCCGAATGACCTGAAAATTTGTAGACATATCCAAAATCATATAATGAAGCTACAGGAACTGTCGGAATTCCATTCCGACCCCCGTATCAAAATCTCACCTACCATCCGGTTTTCGCCAAAATTCAACCTTAGCCAATTCAAGCCTAAAACTACACCGGACCTCCGAATTCAATTCCAATTGTTCTTCTAAGTCATAAATGATCCCCCAAAACTAGTCGAATCATCAGAATCCGATTGTGAGAACTCTAACTTGATAGTCAACTCTAGGTTGATTTTCCATATTCAAGCTTCCTTCAAACATGCTATTTGCTTCATTTTCAATTCAATTCACTCCTAACTCACCTGATAGGTTCTAACACTGATATAAAAGCATAAGATATGTAAATGCAAGGTAACGGGGTGGAAATTCCCGTAACGACAGGCCGGGTCGTTACATTTTCCCCAACTTAAAAAAACGCTCATCCTCGAGCGGAGTCAAAGTTGTACTAGAAGCAACCCAATAGCTGAATGACCTTACCAAGCATATATTCGGGCGATCATACGTCACCCTATCTCACATAAGTCCGAAAACACAATATAGTCAAAATTTCACAGACCATCTGAACCATAAATCACATTGCACTTTCTAAAATCATATGCCAAATGCTAATCCCATGCCTATACTCAGGATACACTCGAATCCACTGCAATAACCCATATTCACTACTCCGGGTGAGATCATATGATGTATCAACAACCCAATCACTCGAGACGACAGTCTCTAATCACAACAACTGGCCTCAATAACCAAATACTAGCTGAAAACATCTTTCATTAGATAGAGTCTTATTCCAACACCTCCATATCCTGCCCACAACAGCTAAAGCACGCGATATACCGAACCCATCTCTCAGGTTAACCATTCATGAATCTATTTCCCTTTAAAAACTGATACCACGATAGGTTTCGGAGCCAAACCTCGATTTTTACCTTTCTAACAAGCTAAGATCCAATATGCTCATATTCATTAATGACTCCAACGGTCATTTCGATTATAACACACCGCACTGGTGATATGACACCTCAATACCGGCCTAAGTCACGACGAGCAAAACATAGGCTCCAATAGAAACGTCTGCACACACTCGAATCATGACAACTCAAATCATGACAACTGTCTCTAGCAAATAGAGCTGCAATTCAATCCCTCTGTGCCATCATAACATAGAACTGAGATCGCGTCTCGCATTATAGAAATAGAGTACCTGATTCCTCCTCGAGAGGTCATAACATCACGTGGCCTTGCCACGATTCGTGATTCTATCCCAACATTATTACTCATGAAGCACCTCAAGCCACCAAGCTCAAAACTGTTAGCCACGCACAGATCTAGGTCTTGAACCCAAGCAATCAACCTCACCCACGATGAAATAATTAACGTATGCTATCAAATCCTGAAAGGACACAACCGTTGTGCCATTCGCCGAGCGATACTCAAACCAAACTTTTTCTCAGAAGCGAGGAAATATTGTATACCAGGTAGAATATAACTAACTATATTTTCACAATATTCTGTTGCGGGGTGCAACCCGCTCCAATGACATACCCGTGGCGGCGTGCCACCCGATCCAGATACCATACCCGTGGTGGCGTGCCACCCGATCCAAATAACCATACCTGTGGCGGCGCGCCCCCCGATCCATATTGAACCCTCGCCAAAGAAATACGCGTCGAGTCAAGTTGCTCATTATAATAAACATATATAGCCTCAAGTTTGGCCCCAACAAACGCATCTGACAAAGTTCCTCAATACCAGAACTAAATCAATGGTGGAAACCTCTGCACTGATGTCTGCCACGAAGGCCCAACTGACAAAGCAATACCCACCAGCCGACCGCTGGTCCTAGGGTACATCTATCCTGCAGGAGCATGATCTGATAGTCCATATCACATTAGCCTAGAAAACCTTTCTTATGACAACCAGTCTGCAATCATATACCATTATTCAATTTCATCGTTTCAAGTAACAAGAAAGCCATTAGGGCTTCCAATTTCCAATAACCGCTAAACGGTGTCGATACACACGACATACCACCACTGCGTAGGCATATTAAGAGAACTTCCAGTCTCCAACACATATATAACACATGAATCACTATACCTGGTTCCACACTCCACCGTACGAATACATAACGCACATCAAGCGCACATTCGTTCCACGAAAGCCATTCAAGAATTTCACTATGCCATCAACGACTCCATTATTACAGTCGATCCAACAAGAGAATGCCACCATACCATTAGATATTGTCAGTTTACATTACCTTGTCCTTTTGGACCATATTCCCTGCCAAATTACTAAAATAGCACTACCATTTTCTTAAATGATCAGAAAGATCGATTCTTAAATCACCTGCAGCTGTCCGCGCTGCTCAATAATTTTATTAACTTCCCATATATTATGAACTGATCTCAAAACCTTGAATATGCCATTATCAACTTTCCATAACACATCGTATATACCCTGTAGAGAAAACTCATTACCCATTCCAAGCCTTGCATAACAACAGGAAATATACTCATTTTCAAACCATGGTAAAACACATCACAAACTCTTTCTTCCCATTCGTTGCATAAGTTTAACTGCCAGGACTGGGTCCTTATACCCATATAAAGTTACACAACTACCAGCACTCAAGAGCTTTGCTGCACAATATCTGCAAGACTCTTTACTTCAACCACATACCAGGAATTAATTGTATTCCTTTTCATACCATTATGGTTTATTAACAAGTTGTTCCATTTACCCAGTTTCCTTTCTAATTCATCTTTAATTTCATATCAGTCTTTACTGTAGTACGACAATGCCTCAACCCTTTTTACCACACAAGACTCGTACATAAGACCACACGGTCTAAGACCCATAGGCCACTGAATACTCTCTCAGTGTTCCCAGAAGTACCACATTCTACCACACTTTATTTTAATGAACATCCCGTGATTTTTAAATTTGTTATCATTACTTCCCAATACGGATACGTAGAATCCCATCATTCACATGATATAACACAAGCCTTGATCTTTTCTAATGAAACCACCGCCTTTAGCCACATACGTAATTCTTAAGGCACCTGACTATTACAAGCAAAATCTTGAACACTGCAAACCATTCTTGGGCGTCATTCACCCTTATTCAGTTATAATTCAACTGTCTTATTGAACAGAACCACTCGTGCCTTGTTAGAATTCTGACATCGCAGGACATGATTACATACAGATACAATTAGCTACCCGTCTTTTCTATACGCTGAACATTCTTTACCAACAGCACTTCAAAACACCCTAGTACTTCCTCAGATCTACAAAGCACCATAACCTTTACCCGAATTTCCCAACATACTTAGAGACAGAATCAACATAGCACAGAATAGTTGTGCAATTAGCTACGCAATAGCAACCTCCCCAACTTAGCTCGAAGCCATATATCAAAGCACGTTTAACCGCTCATAGCATTCTTACTCAAGTGCTGCCGAAATGTTACAATGAGATTAAACTCAAGTCATTTACAAGCCTTGACAGAGACTCGAATCATCAGAGACCTTAACCATTCTACAATTATTGCATTTATACACACACCACCAATAAGCCCACTCTCTTTAGGTGACAAAAATCTTTCTAAGTCCCAAATTTTTCAAAAATTTCGGCAGAGTTTCCTTTGTAATTTGGCCTATCCACCTGCCAGAGAATCACCAAACCATTCTAACAATACATCCGCAACTCGACAAGACATCACAATGCATATCAACAACATTAGTCTCAATACTACACAAATCATATTATCATAATTGTTACATGAACATGCGTTGTACCTGCTCGAATCATAACACGTATCAAATACTTTTCAATTACATATGAGAATCATCCCACCTATTTTGCCTCAATTTAGCATTTCAATACAACACCTTCCACCGGATACACATAGCATAATCATTTTAGTCTTCCTGAGTCAGAATTCGTTCCACTACACGTATGGCACTTTACCTTCCAATTACGAGATATGATAAATATTCACCACACCCATAGCTCGGGGCTACACAACAGATTAGACAAGAGTCGAACAATTAACAGCTCATCCATTAGTAAGCCTCCCTAATACTCTACAGATCGGCACAAGGCCCCAAACATGGCTACTAGCCCAAGAACATAGATATAAGCCCAATCTCAGTCACTTTACATAGTAATTTATCAATCGGGAAGGATCAAGTCCAAATCCCCAGTCACAATACCACCACGCTCGTCACATGACGTGTGTATCATCTCCGCATAGCACTATATAGTACAAATACGGGGTTTCAAACCCTCAATACATTATCTATTGCCACCACTCACCAAATCAGCAACTCGATGCTCAAGTCATAGACAAGGTCCAGCCTCAAGTCATCCCGACTGGCCCAACATGAACTCACGGAGATTATATCTCGCCCCTCAATCGGGGAATCACAAGCCATAAGGCAATTATATTACTGAGCGCTCGAAGCGTACATAGACGTTATGGCGCCCAGCACACTGCTAGGCCAGCCTGACCAATCAATAACAATAACGGAGCTAGGAGCTCGCCTTATCCCATTTAAGCATATCAAATCATTAAATAACAGTGATACACATATCGAAAACGGGAAACCAAGTCCCAACATATTCCAACTCCCGTAGACCGCAGGGTCAAGAGGCATGAGCCTCTACAGAGTATACAAAGTGTAAAATGCGAATATAACTGTGCACAAGTGTGGGATGGTCAGAACAAAAATATAGACAAACTGGAGAATCAGGTCCTGCGAACGCTGGCAGCTACCTTGACTGTCCAAAAGCACTCCCGAGCCGCAATGGAATCAGCTCTGCTGTGATGTACCTGGATCTGCACACAAGGTGCGGGGAGTCGGGTGTGAGTACTTCCAACTCAGCAGTAATAAAAGTAAATAATGCTAAAGGGAAGAAAACCACGCAAGGCACTATTTCATGCTACACAATACAAAACTATCTTTTTATTCCTTTCCAGCATATGTGAGTAGATTATTAGAAATCTCAATTTTTAGCTTCTTTCTTTCATGATAACATACCAATACCTGGAACAATCTCAAGCAGTGCAAGTCCGCACTCAAATCAACCCCTCGGGCTCAGCACTCCTTAACAATTTCCACCAGGAGATCTGGTCAATAAGGCAACTAATGCATGTGTGCCAGTAATGTATGAGTGCTAAATGTTATGCTACGTAGTACATGTGAACCAATGAATGTATGCCATGCAATGCATATGACCGCTACGACGCGTACCCCGATCCAATTTGGGTACCCGTGCTCACTGTGGGGTTTCAGACTCCGGAGGGGCTCCTACAGCCCAAGCACAATGTTAATATCACACCTGCTGCGGCGCGCAGCCCGATCCGTATACCACTGCGGCGTGCAGTCCGCTCCATGCATGTGTATGCATATGCTCACATAAATCGTCATGCCCTAACATATGGCCCTCGGCCCCAATCTGTCTAACAAATAATCAAGAAAACCCCACGGGCAACAATATCATATTAGCTCACAGCTAAAAATGTCATTAAGACCTTGTGCAAGTTTTTCATAACCTTATAAAAATGTTGAATAGCAAAATACCATTTAAAACCTTAAATTTAGATAAAAATATGCACAGTGTTATCAAGACAGTGATACCAATCCTTGAAGGATTCAAATAATCGGCACGAAGCCCAATCATGATAATTAGTCCATTTCATTTCAACAATTAGGTGTTATTATTTATTACGCGGGACGGACCAAGTCACAATCACCAATGGTGCTCTACCCCACGCCCGTTATCCGGCGTGCAAGTCACCTCAACACAGCACTAAGATGTGCAAGTCCGGGGTTTACTAACCCTCGGGACATCATTTACAAGTATTACCCACCTCGAACCGACGAAAACTCATGCCCGCGACGCCTTAGCTCCTCTAACCGGCATCCACGCTCGTTAAAACTAGCCAAAATCAGTACAAATATATCAAAATAGGCCAATGGAACATAACCCAATCGAAAGAACTCGAAAAATATTAGAAATCGTGAAATTGGCAAAACCCGAGCCCCGGGCCCACATCTCGAAAATTTTCGAAACTCATATTTCCAGAATCCTCGTCTCGCCACGAGTCCATACATATAAAATTTACCAAAATCGGAGTTCGATTGGCCCTTCAAAACCCAAATTTTCGTTTTCAATTTCTAGGCCACAATCCTTCACAATTTCTACCCAAATTCATGAAGATTGATGTTAATTCTACCATATAATCATGTTTTTGAGACTAGAAACTTACCTCCGATGAATACCCGATGATTTCCCAGCGTTTTCCCGTGATTTCTTCTCTCTAGGGCTCAAAATTGTGATTTGGGTGAATGAACCCGTGAGTCCTCTGTTCTGCAATTTAATTTCACTGCCAGACAAATTTGTTCTACGCGTTCGCGTGAGATTCCACGCGTTCACGATGCCCAACATCATTTTACTCTTCGCGTTCGCGTTACCTATCATGCATCCGCGATGCACTGATCAATTTTCCCTTCGCGAACGCGACATGCCCCACGCGTTCGCGATGCATATTTCTTCATCCATCAGGAGATCCTTCTACGCGAACGCGGCATTCATCTACGCGAACGCGATGCTTCACTATTTCCTCTTACGCGATCACGACCAACACCATCGCGAACGCGATGCTTCACTATTTCCTCTTACGCGATCGCGATCAACACCATCGCGAATGCGATGATTCTTAGATTCCTTCTACGCGAACGCGGCCCTCCTCCTCGCGAACGTGATGACCAAGGTGCCCCAGCCTACGCGAACGCGGGCCTTGCACTCGCGAACGCGAAGGCTTAGCCTTCTGCACAGTGATCTGCAATTTACAGCAGACTTTGCCAAGTTCAAAGTGCCCGGTAGATGGTCCGAAATCATCCCGAGGCCCCCGGGACCCCAACGAAAACCACCAACATACTCCAAAATACGATACGAACTTGTTCCAATCATAAAAACATCATCCTAAACATAAAAATCACCATTTCCACACGGATTCAAGCTTAAGTTTCTTCAAAACTTCCAAAACTAACATTCAGTCCAAAACCCGATCAAACGACGTCCGAATGACCTGAAAATTTGCAGACATATCCAAAATCACATAATGAAGCTATAGGAACTGTCGAAATTCCACTCCGACCCCCGGATCAAAATCTCACCTACCGTCCGATTTTCGCCAAAATTCAACCTTAGCCAATTCAAGCCTAAAACTACACCGGACCTCCGAATTCAATTCTGATTGCTCTCCTAAGTCATAAATGATCCCCCAAAACTAGTCGAATCATCAGAATCCGATTCCGAAGCATAATATATGTAAATGCAAGGTAACGGGGTGGAAATTCCCGTAACGACAGGCCGGGTCGTTACAGATAATGCGAGCTCATAGCTCTATAAATTGTTGTTGATTGGTCGGGCTGGCGTAGCAGTGTGCTGGGCGCCATCACAACCGGATTTGGGGTCGTGACAGTTCGCGATGCACAACTCCGCAGCCAGCCGGGATTCCTTCTACGCGAACGCGTCCCCAATCCACGCGAACGCAATGCTTCGTCTTTTCCACTTACGCGAACGTGACCCAAACCATCGCGAACGCGATGCTTCCCTTCTTTCTCTTACGCGAATGCGGTGCCTCCCCTCGCTAACGCGATGACCAAGATACCCCAGCCTACGCGAACGCGGGCCTTGCCCTCGCGAACGCGAAGGCTTATTTTATGCCCAGAGATTTGCAATTTTACAGCAGACTTCCAAGTTCCAAAAATGCCGGATGATGGTCCGGATTAACCCTGAGGCCCCCCGGACACCAACGAAAACCACCAACATACTCCAAAAGACGATACGAACTTGTTCCAAGCATAAAAACACCATCCTAAACATCAAAATCACCAATTACACACGGATTCAAGCCTAAGTTTCTTCAAAATTTCCGAAACTAACATTCGATCAAAAACCCGACCAAACGACGTCCGAATGACCTGAAATTTTGCGGACACATCCAAAATCACATAACGAAGCTACAGAAATTGTCGGAATTCCATTCCGACCCCCAGATCAAAATCTCACCTACCGTTCGGATTTTGCCAAAATTCAACCTTAGCCAATTCAAGCCTATTTCTACACCGGACCTCCAAATTCAATTCCGGTCGCTCCCCTACGTCACAAATCACCTCCCGGAACTAACCAAATCATCAGAATCCAGTTCCGAGCCCTCTCACTAAATAGTCAACTCCAGGTGGACTTTCCATATTCAAGTTTCCTTCAAAAAGGCTATATGCCTCATTTCCAATTCAATTCACTCCTAACTCACCCGATAGACTCTAACACTGATATAAAAGCACAAAATATGTAATTACAACATAACAAGGTGGTAATTCCCGTGACGACGGACCGGGTCGTCACATTCTCCCCCTCTTAAGCAAGCACTCGACCTCGAGCGGGTCAAGAAACATAATAAAGTAAAATGACTACAAAATAAAGTAAAAGAGTCAAAATTAGCTGACATAGCTATATTAGGACTAAACTAAATATTTTACGCTAAAATATAAAAAATCTTGAGGAGGGTCAAAAATCACACGTCTACAGTAATTAATAGGGAAATACTAAACTTTCCTACAATCCTATCATGTACAATCTCTAAGTAAATATGGTCCAAGTATATACCATATTTACTTAGTCTTCGTTACAAATACTTTTCACAACTTATAACCATTGTGATTAATATACATGGAAATGTCATACGATTATTCATAAACATAATATCATTTGAACTTATAGTATATGAATAGTATACTTGAATTATGTATACTATAAATGAATATAATACCGCAATTGATTAGATGACTATTGTGGACATTGTAATACATCGTATCGCTATAATTGGGATTATGATTTCCCATTATTCATTTGACTACTTGATTGCTGACTGGTTGTCATGGGTCAGGTTGTCTGGACTAATGTGATATGGACTATGATGGAATGGCACAAATTGCGTAGCAGAGTGCATCAGAGTACGCTCCAGCGGGGTAGTTGTACCTCAAGACCAGCGGACGGCTAGTGGGTATTGCTTTGTCAGTTGGGCCTTCGTGGCGGATATCAGTGCAGAGGTTTCTACCATTGATTTAGTTCTGGTATTGAGGAACTTCGTCGGATGCGTTTCTTGTGGCCGAGCTTGAGGTTGTATATGTTTACTGTAATGAGCAATTCGACTCGATATGCATTTCCTTTTGCGAGATTTATGCGTGGATCGGGTGGCACGCCGCCACGGGTATGGTATCTGGATCGGGTGGCACTCCGCCACAGGTATGTCAGTGGAGCGGGTTGCATGCCGCAACAGTGTAATGCAAAAGATAAACATAGAGTTGGTTATATGTTACCTGGTATACAATACTTTCTGGCTTCCGAGGAAAAGTCCGTATTGAGTATCGCTCGGCGAATGGCACATCGGTTGTGTCCTTTCAGGATTTGATAGCATACATTAATTGTTTCACCGTGGGTGGGTATGGTCGATTGCTTGAGTTCAGACCTAAATATGTGCGTGGCTGACCATTTGAGCTTGGTAACTTGAGGTGCTCCATGAGCAATGGTGTTTGGATAGAATCATGAATCGTGGCAAGGCCACGTGATGTTATGACCTCTCGAGGAGGATTCATGTACTCTATTTCTATAATGCGAGACGCGATCTCCGTTCTATGTTATGATGGCACAGAGGGATTGAATTGCAACTCTTTTGTTGGAGACAGTTGTCATGATTTGAGCTGTTATGATTCGAGTGTGTGCAGACGTTTCTATTGGAGCCTATGTTGTGCTCGTCGCGGCTTAGGCCGGTTTTTGAGGTGTCATGTCACCAGTGCGGTGTGTTATAATCGAAATGATCATTGGAGTCATTATGGAGAGTGATCATATGTGATTTCAGTGGGTTAGAAAGGTAATATCGAGGTTCGGCTCCGAAATCTATTGTGGTATCAGTTAAAAGGGAAATGGATTCATGAATGGGTGACATGAGAGATGGATTCGATATATCGCGTGTTCGGTTGTCGTGGGCAGTATATGAAGGTGTTGGACTAAGACTTTAGCTAATAAGAAAGGTTCTTTCTGCTAGTATTTGGTTATTGTGGCCAGTTGTTGTGATTAGAGACTATCGTCTCGAGTGATTGGGTTGTTGATACATCATATGATCTCACCCGGAGTGGTAAGTATGGGTTATTGCAGTGGATTCGAGTGCACCCTGAGTATAGGCATGGGATTAGCATTTGGTATATGATTTCAAAAAGTGCACTATGGTTTAAGGTTCAGATGGACTATGGAAATTCAGCTATATGGTATTATCGGACTTATGTGAGATAAGGTGACGTGTGATCGCCCCGAATATATGCTTGGTAAGGTCATTCAGCTATTGGGTTGCTTCTAGTACCACTCTAGTACGCTCGAGGACGAGCGTTTGTTTAAGTTGGGGAGAATGTGATGACCTGGCCCGTCGTCACGGGAATTACCACCCTATTACCTTGAATTTAGGTGTTTTATCTTTTATATCAGTGTTAGAGTCTATCGGGCGAGTTAGGAGTGAATAGGATTGAAAATGAGGCATTCAGCCTTTTTGAAGGAAACTTGAATATGGAAAGTCAACCTGGAGTTGACTATTTAGTTAGAGGGCTCGGAATTGGATCATGTTGATGTGGTTAGTTCCGGGAGGTGATTTGTGACTTAGGGGAGCGATCGGAATTGAATTTGGAGGTTCGGTGTAGAAATTGGCTTGAATTGGCTAAGGTTGAATTTTGGCGAAATCCGAACGGTAGGCGAGATTTTGATCCGGCGGTCGGAATGGAATTCCGACAATTTTTATAGCTTCGTAATGTGATTTTTGATATGTCCGCAAATTTTCAGGTCATTCAGACGTTGTTTGGTCGGGTTTTTGATCGAATGTGTAATTCGGAAATTTTTAAGAAAACTTAGGCTTGAATACGTGTGTAATTGGTGATTTTGATGTTTAGGATGGTGTTTTTATGATTGGAACAAGTTCGAATCGTGTTTTGGAGTATGTTGGTGGTTTTCGTTGGGGTCCCGGGGGCCTCGGGGTGAATCCGGACCATCATCCGGCATTTTGAAACAATGAAAAGTGTGCTGTAAATTGCAGATCACTGTGCAGAAGGCTAAGCTTTTGCGTTCGCGAGGGCAATGCCGCGTTCGCGTAGGCTGGGGTCAGTTGGTCATCGCGTTCGTGAGGGGTGGTGCCGCGTTCGCGTAAGAGGAAGCTGGGAAGCATTGCGTTTGCGATGGTTTGGGTCGCGTTCGCGTAAGTGGAAAAGGCGAAGCATCGCGTTCGCGTGGGTTGGGGACGCGTTCGCGTAGAAGGAATCCCGGCTGGCTGCGGAGTTGTGCATCGCGAACGCGTGAGGCATGTCGCATTTGTGAAGGGTATTTTGGTCAGAGCATCGCGAACGCGTGAAAGGCAACGCGAACGCGATGAAGGAATTGGCCAGGCAGTGAGTTTAATTACAGAACAGAACCAGACGCGGGTTTCACACCCCAAAACACAAAAATTGAATTCTAGAGAGAGAGACTCACGGGAGATTGCTGGGAAATCATCGGGTGTTCGTCGGAGGTAAGTTTTGTGGCTTAATTACATCATTTTGTCATGAAATCCTTGGTTAATTCCCTGTAAAAATGGAAGATTTAAGGTGGGTTTTAGCCCTAGGCCTAAAATTGAAGAAAAACACTAATTTGAGTGGGCAAATGGAGTCCGATTTTGGTAAATTTTATATGCCTAGACTCGTATTGAGATGAGGGTTCCGAATATGTAACTTTCATAATTTTTCGAGAAGTGTACCGAAAGTCGGTTTTTGACAACTTTGAGACTTTTGATTTAAATTGAGTTGTTTTGATTAGGTGTTGTCCCATTGGTCAAAATTGATATGTATTTACTATATTTGATCAGATTCTACGTGCGGAGCTTGATTCTCGCGGCAAGGGCATCGCCAACTAGTCGTCGAGCTCTATTGAGGTGAGTAATAGATGTGGGTGATGACCAGCGGGTTCGAAACCCCGGTATACCACTTTGTGATGCTGTATAGCGGCGAGACACGTACTCCCTTGGGAGTGCGGGGTCGATTATGATTTGAGGACTATGGCTTAGTCCGACATGTTGATACTGTAATATGATATTGGCTATTCTTGAGCCGTCGAACCTCCTTCTCGGATGGTTGCATATTATATAGTTATATTGGCTACTCTTGAGTCGTCGAACCTCCTTCTCGGATGGTTACATATTATATAGTGATATTGGCTACTCTTGAGCCGTTGAACCTCCTTCTTGGATGGTTGAGTATACTTATGGGTTGTGAGCCAGTTATTGGGATCCTGCGAGGATCGTTAGCATTGTGTTGTGATATTGACATGCTAGTTTTACTACCAGTCCGAAGCTACTACTGTTATTATGATTTTCCAATCTCGGGAACTTTGACATACTGTTTTCAAATAAAAACATAAAGAGTTTTCAAAACTACTTTTGAGCCCGCGAGGCTGTATTTGCATATTAGCTTACTGGAGGTGGATCGGGCTGCGCGCCGCAGCGGATATTCATGATATTGTGCTTGGGCTGTAGGAGCCCCTCCGGAGTCTGAACCCCCACAGTGAGCACGGGTACCTAAATTGGATCGGGCTACGCGCCGTAGCGGTCATTTCATGCATTGCATTGCATTTTGCTACACCTGCTAGCTGTTATATACTTGTTGTTGATACTTGTTGGTATATTTCTGATGATATTGAACTGTTATAGGGTATTGATTACAGCTTTACATAGTGTTTTATTGTGGATTTCTTATCTACGTTGTCTTACCCCAGTTTATTACCACTGAGTCTGGCAGTACTCATTTTACTCCCTGCACCTTGTGTGCAGATCCAGGTACCTCTCAGTAGACCTGATCCGGTAGCCGCTCAGAGGCATTGTGCGGGATAGTCAAGGTAGCTGCAGCGTCCGCAGGACCCGATATTCCTTCCTACTATCTTAATTTTGTATTTGCTATTTCTTTCCGCACTTGGTATCCTGTAAACCATTATTACACTCATGTTATCTATAGAGGCTTATGACTCTTGACCCTTCGGTCTATGGGAGTTGGTATGTGTTGGGGCTTGGATCCTTGTTTTGATATATCTATCACCGTTGTCTTTTAACTTGTTATGCTTAAATGGGATAATGCGAGCTCATAGCTCCGTAAATTGTGGTTGATTGGTCGGGCTGGCCTAGTAGTGTGCTGGGCGCCATCACGACCGAATTTGGGGTCGTGACAGTTTTTGAGAGCTTTTGGATGAGAAGTAAGAGGATATCGTCGAGTAAACATTGGAGGTAAGTTTCTTGACTCAAAAACATGATTATATGTTAGAATTAACATCAAAACTCGTGAATTTTGATAGAAATTGTGAAGAATTAGGGCCTAGATCATGAAAACGCAATTTTGACTTTTGAAAGGCCATTCGAACTCCGATTTCGATAAATTTTATATGCACGGACTCGTGGCGAGACGAGGAATCCGTTGTAATAAATTTCGGAATTTTTCAAGAAGCGGGCTCGGGCCCGGGCCCGGGTTTTACCAACTTGGTGCATTATTACGTATTTCGAGTAAATTAAATTGGGTTATGTTTCTTTGACCCGTATTTGATATAATTGCTGTGTTTTTTACTAGATTAGACGCATGAGGCAGAAAATTCAAAGGAAAAAGGCATCGCGGATGAGTTCACGGCCGGCTAGAGGTGAGTAGTTAGTGTATATGGTAGCGTAAGGGTTCGAAACCCCGACTTAGCACATTGTGACGCTAGTAGGGCGTGGCTCGCACCCCGTTGCAGGTGCAGAATTGATTGGGACTGGGGATTGAGACTTAGTCCATCCCGGATATGAATAACATGATATATGTGATTGAAACACACATGGTATTAGATATATTTGTGAGCTGTAAGTCATGTTTAGGATCTTGTGCCGACCAGTAGTATCCCTAGGGGATAGTTATATATGTGATAGCTCTATTTGCTTAATCACTAATCTCAGTCCTGGTTTGAAATCACCATGTTGAAATGCTAAGTCACATGTTCTTGGAAAATTACATAAAAATTAAAGTAGTTTTCATAATTAATGAACTGGAGCCTGGAAATGAATAATTTGAACTATTGTGTGGCTTATACGCATGTTTTGGACTAAGGATGGATCGGGCTGCAAGCCGCAAGAGGATCGGGCTGCACGCCACAGTAGATGATATATTGCGCTTGGGCTTTAGGAGCCCCTCCGGAGTCTGTACACACCCCCAGTGAGCACCGTCGACGTTAAATGGGTCGGGCTACACACCGTAGCGGTGATGTGCATTGTATTGCATCTTTATCTATTGAATTATCTGTGATAATTGTAATGTACTGTTGTTGCTAGTTCATAGGAGGAATCGGACTGTAGTTTAGCTTTACTCTGTGGTATTATGTGGATTTCTTACTTTCAGCTATTAATATATACTTATTACACACTGAGTACGTAGTACTCATCCCTACTCCCTGCACCTTTGTGTCTTGATTCAAGTACACAGGAGGGATAGACGAGCACTCCAGCATCTACAGAGTTATTTCGAGTTGCTGAGGTAGCTGCCGACGTTTGCAGAACCTAGCTTCTCATTCCATTCAGTTTTCATTATATGTTTCAGATTTGAGTATTTCATTCAGTATTCTCTATTACTATTCGGCTTGTTTAGAGGCTCTAGACTCGTGACCCCAGATCATTGGGAGTGTTATTTCCTTTTTCGCAATTCTGAGTATTTATTCATATTATTATTATTGGAGTTTCTGTTGACTCATATATTCTGCTTGAGTTATCCATTTGGGACTGATATTTTACTGTAGAAACAGTTATTGGTCTGGCTGGCCTAGCTTTAGTGTTGGGCGCCATCACGATCGGATTTGGGTCGTGAAAAGTTGGTATCAGAGCCTAGGTTACTAGGACTCACGAGTCATGATCTAGTTTAGTAGGCTTTCGCGGATCGGTACGTAGGCATCCGTATCTATCCTCGGGAGGGTACAAAACTTTAGGAAAAACTTCACTTTTCTTGGATTCATATCGTGCGGTTTGTGTTATCGTGAAACTAAATTTTTCCATATTCTATTCTCTCGCAGATGGCAAGAACACGTGCTAGCGGACGTGGCGGACGACCACCAGTGGCACCCAGAGGCTGTGGTCGTGGCAGAGGTAGGACAGCAGTGCCAGCACCTGGTGACCCACCAGCTGACCAGACTCAGGGTCAGATTCCAACGCCAGCGGCCCAAGTTCAGGATCAGTTTCCAGCTGCAGGAACCTCAGCAGCTCAGGTTCAGGCACCGGCAGTTTCTATTGAGATACCGGGTCTTCAGGAGACTTTGGCCCAGATTTTATCAGTATGCACTGGCTTAGCTCAGGTGGTTACAGCCTCTACTACAGCGGCTTCTTCACAGGCAGGAAGAGGAAACCAGACCCCCGTGGCTCGCACACCTTGAGCCGGTAGTTCAGCGTTTACAAGCACTTGAGGCAGCTCCAGCTCAGCCAGCTGCACTTGTTGCACCAGCCCCAACTTTTGTGGTTCCAGCTATGCCTGACGATGAGCAGCGTCGGTTGGATAGGTTTGAGAGGCTACAACCTCCGGTATTCAGTGGTGTTGAGGGCGAGGACACCCGGGGTTTTCTGGATAAGTGTCAGCGTATGCTTCATACGGCAGGTATTCTGGAGTCCAGCGGTGTGGTTTTCAATACCTTCTAGTTCACAGGACCAGCATTTCAGTGGTGGGAGGATTTTGAGAGGCGTAGGCCTGGTGGGGCAGCGCCCCTCACTTGGCAGCAGTTCTCCATGGTATTTTTGGAGAAGTATGTGCCTCAATCCCAGAGGGAGGAGCTACATCGTCAATTTGAGTGGCTGAAGCAGGGAGATGTGTTGGTAACTCAGTACGAGTTGAAATTTACACAGCTAGCCCGTCATGCCATGTGGATGATTCTGATGGATCGAGAGAGGATCAGGAGATTTATAGATGGTCTCATCTATCCTATCCGTGTATTTATGATTATAGAGAGGGCTTCAGTTGTTACCTTTGAGGAGGTGGTTGATGCGGCTCGTCAGATTGAGATAAATCGCCGCTGAGAGCGTGAGGAGAGGGAGGCTAAGAGGCCTCGTGGTAATGGTAGTTACAGTGGTACTCCGTCTAGGGGTCAAACTCAGCATAGCAGAGGTCATTTTTTCAGATCTCATCAGTCGGGTCGTGCAAAGTCTAGTGGAGCTTCATCAAACTGTGGTCGTCAGGGCCACCAGGGTCAGCAGGGTTGTCACCAGAGTCAGCCTCCATTGAGCGCTCTTCCAGCTCAGAGCTCTGCTCCTGCTTCTTCAGCTCAGGGTTCATCTGCAGCGAGGGGTCCTCAGCAATCCCTTTCTCCAGCTTCAGGCCGTTGCTTTGAGTGTGGCGAGTTTGGCCATATCAGGAGAGAGTGTCCATAGTGGCTTCGTAAGCGGTCTTAGTAGAGGGACCAACCCTCGTCTTCTGCTCTTGCTTGTTCAGCACCAGCACAGTCTGCTAGGAGTGGTGGCCAGGTAGCCAGAGGTCGCCCTAGGGGTGAGGACCGTACTGCGGAGGCCAGGCTCGTTTTTATGCTCTTCAGGATAGGAGGGACACTAGTGCATCAGATGGAGTCATTTCAGGTATTATCTCAGTCTGCCACAAAGATGCTTCTGTCTTATTTAATCTCGGATCCACCATTCCTATGTTTCTTCATATTTTGCGCATCATTTGGGTATGACCCGTGGTATTCTTTCCTTGCCCGTGCATGTGTCTACCCCTGTGGGTGATACAGTTATTATGGATCGGGTATATCGATCCTGTCTTATTACTATTGGGTGTCTGAAGACCCGAGTTGACTTATTACTATTGGGCATGGTGGATTTCGACGTGATTCTAGGCATGGATTGGTTATCTCCTTACCATGCGATTTTGGACTGTCATGCCAAGACAGTCACATTAGCTATTCCAGGTAATCCGAGGTTCGAGTGGCGTAGCTTGACTGATTATTCATCCGACAGGGTGATTTCCTATATAAAGGCCCAACAAATGATTGGGAAGGGTTGTTTATCCTATTTGGCCTTTATTAGAGATGTTGAGGCTGAGACACCCAGTCTTGATTTGGTCCCAGTTGTGAGGGATTTCCCGGATGTATTTCCGGCAAACCTGCTGGGCATGCCGCCTAACAGGGATATCGATTTCGGTATTGACTTGGTGTTGGGCACTCAACCCATTTCTATTCCTCCCTACCGCATGGCACCAGCTGAGTTAAAAGAGTTGAAAGAACAGCTTCAGGAACTCTTAGATAAGGGGTTCATTCGCCCGAGTGTGTCACCTTGGGGTGCACCAGTATTATTTGTGAAGAAGAAAGATGGCACAATGAGAATGTGCATTGATTACAGACAGTTGAATAAGGTGACAGTGAAGAATAAGTACTCATTGCCTCGTATTGAGGAGTTGTTTAATTAGCTCCAAGGAGCAAGTGTATTCTCTAAGATTGACCTTCGATCAGGTTATCACCAGCTGAAGATTATGGATTCAGACATTATGAAAATATCGTTCAGGACGAGATACGGGCATTTTGAATTTCTGGTGATGTCTTTCGGGCTGACCAATGCCCAGTTGCATTCATGCACTTGATGAATAGTGTATTTCGGCCATACCTTGATTCTTTCGTGATCGTGTTTATTGATGATATCCTGGTGTATTCATGCAGCTAGGAGGAGCACGCACAACACTTGAGGGTGGTATTGCAGAGGTTGAGAGAAGAAAAGCATTATGCAAAATTCTCTAAGCGTGAGTTCTGGCTTGATACTGTGACATTTCTTGGGCATGTAGTGTCCAGTGATGGTATTCGGGTTGACCCACAGAAGGTCGAGGTGGTGCAGAATTGGCCCAGACATTCCTCAGCTACTGAGATCCGAAGTTTCCTCGACTTGGCAGGCTCTTACCACCGGTTTGTTCAGGGTTTTTCAGCTATTGCTTCACATTTGACTAAGTTGACACAAAAACAATGCTCCATTTGTGTGGTCTGATGAATGTGAGGAGAGCTTTCAGAAGCTCAAGGAGGCTTTGACCACAGCTCCAGTACTTGTGTTGCCATCAACTTCGGGGTCTTATACGGTATATTATGATGCTTCCAGAGTTGGGATCGGTTATGTGTTGATGCAGGAGGGTTTATTGCATATGCTTCTCGTCAGCTAAAGCCCCATGAGAAGAACTACCCTGTTCACGACTTAGAGTTAGCTGCCATTGTTCATGCCTTGAAGATTTGGAGGCATTAGCTGTATGGTGTATCTTGTTGGGTTTTTAATATATTAATTAAAAATATATTAAAGAGTTAAAAGAGGGTGAATGAGAAATGGAGGGAAATGAAATTTTGAGTGAAATTTCAAGTTCCCTCTCCTTGGTAAATGGGCATTGTCTCATATCGGAAGAGGAAGAGGTTTTTTATGGGTATATAAGCAATTGCTCTTCTTCTAACTCTTAAAGAGTTGAGAAGAAAGCAAGCCTCGCACCGTCGTCCTCGTCCTCGTCGTCGCTCGCTCGGCTTCGGCTTCGGCTACGGCTACGGCTTCGGCTTCGGCTTCGGCTACGGCTTCGGCTTCGGCTTCGGCTTCGGCTTCGGATTCGGATTTGGATTTGGATTTGGTCAAATGGTCGATCGATTAATTAACTTTTTGGACCAAATTTATTTGTTAATAGTAAAATATTAACAGAAATGTTATTAAATATTTATTTTAATAACAGAATATTAATATTAAATCCAAATTTCAGTTTTTCTATTTTTGTAACAGAAACATAACTGCCCATCAATTTTCCCTCTTTATTTTCCCTCTTTATGATTGAGTAAATGGCTATTTATGTAATGGCATTTATGTTGTGGCAGTTTTGCAGAAACAACCATTCTGAAGAGACTCTTTAGATTTCAGCCCCACTTTTGGCTATAAATACAACACTATTCTGCTCAGAATTTCACTACGAATTTCTGAGTTTCTCCTCCTTTCTTCTGCATACTTTTAGCATCAAACAAAGCAAAAAGTAAGTATAATTTGCTACCAAACCTTGTGTTCGCTGAAACACTGGGGTTTGAAGTACCACTACACTAGTGTGTAATTCGTTCTATCTTGGGAGGAAATAATCCATAACCTTGGGTACTAGGACGGGATTAAATTCCTTAAGGAAATACTATGAATTCAGTGGGCTCGAATTGGTTTCTTCATTTCTGTTTATGCATATTTTTATTTGTATTTATTTATATTTCTAGAATTATTTTACAAATATAGTGTAATAACATATCTTGTGATGTATATACAGACCACCGCAGCCTTCAGCATTTGTTTAAGCAGAAGGATCTTAATTTGAGGCAGCGGAGATGGCTCGAATTGCTTAAAGACTATGATATTACCATTTTGCACCATCCTAGGAAGGCCAATGTAGTGGCCGATGCCTAAGCCGGAAGGCTATCAGGTTGTCATCTTGGCGTACATTCCAGTTGGGGAGAGACCCCTTGCAGTTGATGTTCAGGCGTTAGCCAATCAGATGGTGAGGTTGGATATTTTTGAACCCAGCCGGGTGATGGCTTGCGTGGTAGCTCGGTCTTCTTTATATGACTGAATTCGAAAGCGCCAATATGATGATCCACACTTACTTGTCCTCAAGGACAGAGTTCAGCATGATGATGCCAGAGATGTCACTATTGATAGTTATGGTGTGTTGCGGATGCAGGGCCGGATATGCATGCCCAATGTTGATGGCCTTCGAGAGTTGATATTAGAGGAGGTCTACAGCTCGCGGTATTCTATTCATCCAGGTGCCGCAAAGATGTATCAGGATTTGAGGCAGCATTACTGGTGGAGAAAGATTAAGAAAGATATTGTGAATCATGTGGCACAAGTGCCTAAACTGTCAGCAGGTCAAGTTTGAGCATCAGAGGCCCGGAGGCGTGTTCTAGTGTATTGATATTCCCGAGTGGAAGTGGGAAAGGATCACGATGGACTTTGTTAGTGGACTCACTCGAACAATGAGGAAGTTTGATTCAGTTTGGGTGGTTATGGATAGGCTGACCAAGTCACCTCACTTCATTCTAGTGTGTACTACGTACTTCTCGGAGCAGTTGGCAGAGACATTCATCAGCGAGATTGTGAGATTGCATCGAGTTCCCATTTCTATCATATCAGACAGAGGTACCCAGTTCACTTCTCAGTTATGGGGGACATTTTAGTGAGAGTTGGGTTCACAGGTAGAGCTGAGCTCAACATTTCATCCACAGACGGATGGGCAGTCCGAGCGTACTATTCAGATACTAGAGGACATGTTGCGTGCTTGAGTCATTGATTTTGGTGGTTCATGGGCTGATTACTTGCCTCTTGCGGAGTTTGCTTATAATAATAGCTATCAGTCCAGCATTCGGATGGCACCGTATGAAGCTTTATATGGGAGGCGGTGTAGGTCTCCAGTCGGTTGGTTCGAGCCCGGTGAGGCTAGATTGTTGGGGACAGAGTTAGCTCAGGATGCCTTGGATAAAGTGAAGGTGATTCAGGAGAGGCTTCGCATAGCTCAGTCGCGCCAAAAGCGTTATGCGGACCGGAAGGTCCGAGATGTGTCTTATTCAGTAGGTGAGAAGGTGTTGCTCAAGGTTTCGCCTATGAAGGGCGTTATGAGGTTTAGAAAGAAAGGAAAGTTCAGCCCAAGGTTCGTTGGACCTTTTGAGGTGCTTAGGAAAGTTGGGGAGGTGGCCTATATTCTTGCTTTTCCACCCAGCTGGTCGGCAGTTCACCCGGTGTTCCATGTATCTATGCTCCGGAAGTATGTTGGAGACCCGTCACATGTGTTAGACTTCAGCACGATACAGTTGGATGAGGACTTGACCTATTATATGGAGCCGGTAGCCATTTTGGGTCGATAGGTTCGTAAGTTGAGATCCAAGGACATAGCTTAAGTGAAAGTGTAGTGGAGAGGTCGTCCCATAAAGGAAGCAACTTGGGAGACCGAACAGGAGATGCGAAGCATATATCCACACTTATTTGAGACTCCGGGTATGCTTCTTAACCCGCTCGCGGACGAGTGTTTATTTAAGTTGGGGAGAATGTAATGACTCGACTCGTCGCTACGAGAGTTTATCGCCATGTTTTCTTCATTTAATACTTCAATATACTAATTTATATCTGTTCGGAAAGTTAGAAGCAAATCGGAAGGAATTTAGTTAGAAATGAGGCCATAAACCTCTTTATGAAAATGATAGTTTGGAAAAGTCAACCAGATGTTGACCGATGAGTTAGATAGCTCGAAATTTAATTTTGATGATTCGACTAGTTTTGGGGGATCATTTATGACTTAGGAGAGTAATCGGAATCGAATTCGGAGGTCCGGTGTAGTTTTAAGCTTGAATTGGCTAAGGTTGAATTTTGGCGAAATTCGAACGGTAGGTGAGATTTCGATCCGGGGCTCGGAATTTAATTCGGAGAGATGCAGTAGCTCCGTTAGGTGATTTTGGATATGCGTGTAAAATTTCATGTCATTCGGAGGTATTTAGGTCGGGTTTTGGATCGAATGTTAGTTTCGGAAGTTTTAAAGAAACTCAGGCTTGAATCCGTGTGAAAATGGTGATTTTGATGTTTACAATGGTGTTTTTAGGTTATGATCAAGTTCGAATGAGGTAATGTGATGTATTTGTGGTTTTGGTTGAGGTCCGGGAGGTCTCGGGATGATTTCGGTTGCCGATTGGGAGCTTTTAGTTAGAAAAATTGCAGCAGGAACTACAAGGGAATTTCTTCTCTGCGATCGCAAGCCTAGGGCTGCGATCGCGTAGAAGAGGAAATGGGCAGCCAAAAGTTCCTCTATGCGATCACGTGAATAGGTCTGCGATCACATAGACATGGAGAGTTATTCATTGTGAACGCGTAGTGTACATTGCGATCGCGTAGGAGGAGAAATCAGTTCACTGCGATCGCGTAGAATGACCTGCGATCGCGTAGAAGGGTGACCGGGTTCACTGCGATTCCATGCAGGATCCTGCGATCGTGTAAGGAAAATCAGGGCCTGGGGAAATTTGTTCATCGCGATCGCATGCAAGATGCTGCGATCGCATAAGGCTAATTTCAGGCCTGACAGAGGGGTTTAATAAAAGAACCTTTGCGAACTAAACCTATTTTATCATAAAAACTGAACGTTTTGTAGAGCTTCTGGATGAGAAGTAAGAGTATTTCATCGGGTAAACATTGGAGGTAAGTTTCTTGACTCAAACACACGACTATATGGTAGAATTAACATCAACACTCATGAATTTGGGTAGAAATTGTGAAGAATTAGGGCCTAGATCATGAAAACAAAATTTTGACTTTTGAAAGGCCATTCGAACTCCGATTTTGATAAATTTTATATGCACGGACTCATGGCGAGACGAGGAATCCATTGGTATGAATTTCAGAATTTTTCGAGAAGCGGGCCTGGGGCCCGGGTTTTACCAACTTGGTGTATTATTGCGTATTTCGAGTAAATTAAGTTGAGTTATATTTCTTTGACCCGTATTTGATATAACTGCTGTGGTTTTGACTAGATTCGATGCATGAGGTGGAAAATTCAAAGGGAAAAGGCATCGCGGAGGAGTCCATGGCCGGCTAGAGGTGAGTAGTTAGTGTATATGGTAGCCTGAGGGTTCGAAACATCGGCTTAGCACATTGTGATGCTAGTAGGGCGTGGCTCGCACCCCGTGGCAGGTGCGGGATTGATTGTGACTGGGGATTGAGACTTAGTCCATCCCGGATATGAATAACATGATATATGTGGTTGAAACACACACCGTGTTAGATATATTTGTGGGCTTTAAGCCATGTTTGGGGCCTTGTGCCGACCTGTAGTATCCCTAGGGGATAGTTATATATGTGATAGCTCTATTTGATTAATCACTGATCTCAGTCCTGGTTTGAAATCACCATGTTGAAATGCTAAGTCACCTGTTCTTCGAAAATTAAATAAAAATTAAAGTATTTTTCATAATTAATGAACTGGAGCCTGGAAATAAATAATTTGAACTGTTGTGTGGCTTATATGCATGTTTTGGACTGACGATGGGTCGGGCTGCATGTTGCAGCAGATGGTATGGGCTGCACGCCGCAGAAGATGATATATTGCGCTTGGGCTGTAGGAGCCCCTCCGGAGTCTGTACACATCCTCAGTGAGCGCCGTCGACGTTAAATGAAATGGGTCGGGCTACGCGGCGTAGCGGTCATGTGCATTGCATTGCATCTTTATCTGTTGAATTATCTGTGATAATAGTAATGTACTGTTGTTGCTAGTTCGTATGAGGAATCAGACTGTAGTTTAGCTTTACTCTGTGGTATTATGTGGATTTTTTGCTTTCAGCTATTAATATATACTTATTACTCACTGAGTACTTAGTACTCACCCCTACTCCCTGCACCTTTGTGTGCAGATTCAGGTACACAGGAGGGATAGACGAGCACCCCGGCCTCTACAGAGTTATTTCGAGTTGCTGAGGTAGCTACCGACGTTCGCAGAACCTAGCTTCTCATTCCATTCAGTTTTCATTATATGTTTCAGATTTGAGTATTTCATTCAGTATTCTCTACTACTTTTCGGTTTTGTTTAGAGGCTCTAGACTCGTGACCCCAGATCTTTGGTAGTGTTATTTCCTTTTTCGCACTTCTCAGTATTTATTCATATTATTATTATTGGAGTTTCTATTGACTCATATATTCTTCTTGAGTTGTCCATTTGGGACTGATATTTAACTGTGGAAACAATTGTTGGTCTGGCTGGCCTAGGTTTAGTGTTGAGCGCCATCACGACCGAATTTTGGGTCGTGACAGTCCATAAGTCCAATTAGTTAATATGTCTTTCAAATAATCAGATTGGTATAACGTAGTTAATTTGCCCCCACATATATGTCCAATATCTATTTGAGTCTATTACCGGAGTCTGTACACACCCATGTTTGATTGTAGCCTATTATATATATCGTCCTAGTAATAGTCCATTACAATGATTGTTCAAATTGTAGACAATCTGATTAATAATGTTTTAGGACTTATTATTAGATAGAATGACTATAATCCTCCTATAGTAGGACAAATCATAGATTCATATGATTCATATCTAGAAATTTAAACAGTATGTAATTTTACAAAATATGTCCTAGTACGATTCTAAGTCTATATGATATACGGTTATTATAATAATAATATACAATCATATATAAATGGTTGTCCATTTAGCAAAAGATACGGAATATGACAACTAGGCCGATGACTTTATCACAATTGTATATGGATACTTTAGACACATAAATGGAATGTATGATTAGTAATAGGTGGTTGTTATTTACTGAGGGTTGTTGTACAGATAACCAACCCTCAGTAATGTATTTCAAATACGGATACTTTTACATTGGCTTCCAAGATAATACAGAATCCATGTGGTTGTCAATATACGATAGCCTATTGGGATACTTATGATACTTAACATTATGGTTTATGTATTTTGACCCTGGGAATATTATCCGATAGGAAAATGCAGAGTTTGTAACACCTATATATTAGTCTAATAATGTCATAATCCTATACGTATGACTACAATCGTATTAGTCAAATGGACTTATGTGATTGTCGTAGGCCGATGCGTCCTAGTATATGAATGAAATCATATTCATAGACGGTCAATTACTAAATAACAACCACGATATATAAACGAAAGTTCCTATGACTACGAGTCATTGTAGATAAAGCATGAACGATATTCAACGTATGTTTTACTCCAGCTGAAAAAGTAAAACAAAGGATTGTACCTAATACTTTTATATAACCGAATATGTATCTGGTACATTCCTATGTTAATTACTTATCTGGTACACTCATATTGTATCATATGGTATCATACAAATTTACAAATGACATTATATAAGGAAATTATCATATTAATCCGTTCAGATTAGTATGATTGTAATCTGGATATAGGATTACTTAGTGTATTTACCTAGTGAAGTTTTGATTAATTAATTATGAAATCATATTCATTCACGGTCAATTACTAACTAACAGCCACGATATATAAACGGAAGGTCCTATTACTACAATCGTATTAGTCAAATGGACTTATGTGGTTGTGGTAGGGCGATTGTAGTAGGACGCATTGGGAGTAATGTCAACCACTTTCTTTTGGTCTCATTATTTATAACTAATAGCTCATTCGCGAGTAATATGGTTGGGTATAACATATGGTCTCACGGTTTTTGCTAGAGATTAAAATCGTATTAGTCCAATAGACTTATGTGGTTGGGTATACTATATTTTTAATGACCCCTTTCTTTTTTACATTATAATAGCCTAATTGTGTCTTAATATCAAATTCCTATTTTGTTTGATATGAACGTATCATTTGCATTAGTGACGCATCGGCCATCACTTAATAATTGCGTAGTGACGCATCGGCAAAGTTTTCAACAACCATACCAAGTATGCATTCATGATTTTAGACTAATCCTATAGTCACACCTAATCGTATAGTCCAATGGACTTATGTGGTTGTCGTAGGCCGATGCGTCCTAGTATATGAATGAAACAGTTAACATAACAAAGTTATATGATCGTATTAGTCAAATGGACTTATACTAAACTACAATCGTATTCTTGAGCAGCTTCACACTATGTATATCAACTTGTGTTCATGGTTGGATGCGGTTTCCGGATGAATCAGAATTGAATTGGGAGATCCAGTTACAGTCTTTTTATGAAGATAACAGAATACACAACCACAAACGGCAGTATGGCCTATCCCAATCGATGTATTAAGCCGTAGTATTCGGAGTAATCGTATGCAAAACCCATTGCTTTCTGCGATCGTATTACTAGACGTGTGATCAATTAAAATCGGCATGCTCTGCTCTTCCAAACTCCATAGGAAATCATTGCACAGAGTGTAAGAATTGCCGAAACATACTATGTGATTGTAGTCATAGGATGTGAGCAATGGGTAATCGGCCAATGGGTAATTGTCGTTGTCACGACCCTAGTTCACCAATCGTGAACCTGTCATGACGGCACCCAGTCTTCGCGACTAGGTAAGCCTAACAGATGCGGAATGTACAATTTCATGAAACAAGAAATGAAATAATAGTGGAATGATATAAAAGAAATGTAATAAGTGTCGTTTGGCACATACACTTCGCCAAAAAACACTAAATAGCATACTACCAAGACCCGGAATCCCACGGGCAACACAGACTAAAAGAAGAGTACAACTGTGGCTTTATACATCAAGAATGTCTAAACAACGAGAATAAGGGAAAGTAAATGCTATCACTAATGAGAAAAGAAGGAGACCCTCCGGATTCGCGGACGTAGCAGATCGTACCTCAAGTCTCCTGAAGTGCTGCTAAATCACCTAAAATGAGCCTGATCTGATGTACCTGGAACTGCACAACAAAAGTGTGCAGAAGAGTAGTATGAGTACACCACGGTGGTACTCAGTAAGTGTCAAGCCTAACCTCGATGGAGTAGTGACGAGGAAGGTTAAGGCCCTACCGATAGATAATAACATAATGATAATAACAATAATGTCACGACCCAAGTTCACCAATCGTGAACATGTCATGACGGCACCCAGTCCCCACGACTAGGTAAGCCTAACACGTTGCGGAATATACAAGTTTATGAACATTAAGTAATAAATAGCGGAAAAATAATATAAAAAGGAAATGTAATCTGTACCGCTTGGCACATACACCCGTCAAACACACTGTATAAACACCACCAAGACCCGAAATCCCACGGGCAACACAGACTAAAAGAGAGTATACAAATGTGGCTCTATGTATAAAGAGTATCTAACAACGAAATGAAGGAAAACATCTATTAATACTATCGGAATAGAAGGAGGGCCTCCGGATTTAGGGACGTAGCAGATCATACCTCGAGGTCTCCCAAAGTGCTGCTGAATCACCTAGTATGAGCCTGTCCTGATGTACCTGGATCTGCACAACAAAAGTGTGCAGAAGAGTAGCATGAGTACACCACGGCGGTACTCGGTAAGTGCCAAGCCTAACCTCGATGGAGTAGTGACGAGGAAGGTCAGGGCCCTACCGAGAGAAACAATAACATAATGATATTAACAATATTAAGCAGTTTAAATGATAATAATTTCGAAATAACAACAATAAAGTGAATAATGCAACCGTCTACAATTAAATAACAACAAGTAACAAACTCAATCAATAACTCAGGATCTCCGGGAATCGAACCCGCAGTCCCTACCAATAACTCAGGATCTCCGGGAATCGAACCCGCAGTCCCTACCAATAACTCAGGATCTCCGGGAATCGAACCCGCAGTCCCTACCAATAACTCAGGATCTCCGGGAATCGAACCCGCAGTCCATATCTCAATAATATATCAATAACTCGGGATCTCCGGGAATCGAACCCGCAGTCCCTACCAATAACTCGGGATCTCCGGGAATCGAACCCGCAGTCCCTACCAATAACTCGGGATCTCCGAGAATCAAACCCGCAGTCCCTACCAATAACTCAGGATCTCCGGGAATCGAACCCGCAGTCCCTACCAATAACTCAGGATCTCCGGGAATCGAACCCGCAGTCCATAAACAATATCACTCCGGGTCTCTGGGAATCGAACCCACAGCCCTGGGTCTCCGGGAATTGAACCCGCAGTCCACCAATAGAGACAATAAAGGAACGCACAGAGAGAATATAATATGTTTAACTACAACTTCACCGAAACTAGTGCCAATAATTTATCAAGAAGTTCAAGTAAGTTAACTAGGCAATTAGACATGTTGAATCCTAGCTATTCATGCTTTTCTAACTAATATCGGGTAGAAGTAACGCTTTTATCAGCTAAGAGCAGGAATATCACTAATCGGACAATTCAAGTAAAGTGTCTGTTACAACGACCAGCGCATGTACACGTCCGTCACCTCGCGTACAAGGCATTTAAACCATCACATAATATCCTACGAGTGAAAGTTCCCCCACACGAGGTTAGACAAGCCACTTACCTCGACTCCGGTACAAAACCGCTAAGAGACAACTCTCTTGCCACGAATATCTACCTCCACAGGTGTAGTATCTGATAAAAATCAATAGAGTTACATCAAAATAGGCCAATTGGGCATTACCCAATCGAAACAACTCAAAATACACCAAAACCCTCAAGTTGCCAAAACCCGACTTTCGGTACGCTTATCGAAAAATCACGAAAGTTATATATTCGGGTTCCTTATCTCAATAGGAGTCCGTGCATATAAATTTTATCGAAATCGGACTCCGTTTGCCCATTCAAATCAAAGGTTTTCTAAAATTTAGGCCTAGGGCTCAAACCCACCTTTAATCTCCCATTTTCAGTGAAATAATCAAGGATTTCATGATAAACTAACGAATTAAGGTCAAGAAACTTACCCCCGATGATTTCTCGATGATATCCCAGCGATTCCCCGTCAATTTCTGGCCAAAAGCTCTCAAGTTGCTAAAAAAATGGAGGAAAATGACCCAAAAATCGCAGATATACTGCCCAGAATTTCCGTCGGTACTGTTCACGCGCGGACACTGTTCATGCGGGGGGACACTGTTCACTGTTCACCTGCGCGGTTACTGTTCACGCGCGGTTACTGTTCACTATTCATAAAATGCAGCAGCTTTTTCAAAAAAATTGCAGCACAGCCATTATGCACCAAAATGGTTCTAACTCCATCATACGAACTCGAAATTTGACGATTCCTTTTTTTATGGCTCCGTAATTTCGATACGGATCCAGTGGTACAAAAAAAACTGAATTTGGATCTCATTTGCTTAGTCTAACATCAATTTCACTCCTTAAATAATTAACTCACATTTCGCGTCAAAAACCCAATCGCGACTCGATGAAATTAAACCAAAATTTTCAGATCAGTCCTATAATTCATGATTTAAATTCTCGAAGTCTCGAAATCAAATTTGGATCTCTATAACTAAAAATAGACCTTTGGATCATTACATTTATGCTCAAAACGGCAAAAATCTTCCAAAAATGACCCGTTAGGCATCCGAAACACATCCGAGACCCCCGAGACCCCGACCAATAACACCAACCAGTCCCAAAACACATTATGGACTCGCTCGAGACCTCAAATCACATCAAACAACGCAAAAATTATGAATTAACCTCCAATCCAAGCTTGATGAACTTTGAAGTTTCCAACTTCTATTTCTGATGCCGAAACCTATCAAATCAAGTACGATTGACTTTAAATTTTGCACACAAGTCCAAAATGACATAACAGAGCTACAGAAATTTTCAAAATTCAATTCCGACCGTCGGATCAAAATTTCACCTATCAACCGAATTCGCCAAAATACTAACCTTGCCAATTCAAGCTTAATTCCACACCGGTCATCACAAAAATATTCCGGACACACTCCTAAGTCCCAAATCACCTAACGAAGCTATCCGAACCATAAGATTTTCATTTTGAGTCTGATATCAAAATTTCCACTTCCTGTCAAATTTTCTCAAAAACCTTCAATTTTCTATCTTTAGCCAAACGACTCCAAAATGACATACGGACCTCCGAATTCACTTCCGATCGCGCTCCCAAATCCAGAATAACCATACGGAGCTACTCCCAGTCTCGGAATCCCAAACGGACATCAATAACACTAAAATGCATTTTAAGCCATACTGATGCAATTTCTTCTAAAATGCTATCTTCCATAATATGCGCCAAAACGCTCCCGGGTTATCCAAAACCCGATCCGGTCATACGCCCAAGTCCGAAATCATCATATGAACCTGTTGGAACCTTCAGATCCCAATTCCAAGGTCGTATACGCAAAATTCTAATCCTAGTTCATTTCTTCAATTTTAAGCTTCGGAAATGAGAATTTTCATTTAAATTTGACTCCAAACTTCTTGAATTTTAATTCTGACCATACACACAAGTCAATATACCTGAGATGAAGCTGCTCATGGCCTCAAACTGCTGAATGACGCGCTGTAGCTCAAAACGACCGGTTGGGTCGTTACAAATAATAAGCAGTTTAAATAAGATTGAGTCTGAAATAGAAACAATAAAGTAATTACTGCAACCGCCTACGATTAAGCCGACAACAAGTAACCAACACAACATAAACTCAAATCAACAAGTCCAGGACCTATGGGAATTGAACCCACAGTCCCTCTCTATATTCAACAACTCAGGATCTCCAGGAATTGAACCCGCAGTCCCTACATCAGTATCTCTGGGTCTCCGGGAATCAAACCCGCAGCCCTAGGATCTCCGGGAATTGAACCCGCAGTTCGTACCTCAATATCTCAGGATCTTCGGGAATCGAACCCGCAATCTGTATCTCAATAGCTCAGGATCTCCGGTAATTGAACACGCAGTCCGTATATCAGTATTTCTGGATCTCCGGGAATCGAAGCCGCAGCCCTCGGATCTCCGGGAATTGAACCCGCAGTCCGTAAACACAACCACAATCAATAAGAGGAAAATACAGAGAAATATGAAGTGCATAGCTACAATTACGCCAAATCCAATATCAATAAATTCCAGGAAATTCGATTAAGACAAGTAAGGCACTTAGTCAGATAATCCTATCTAATCATGCTTCTCTAACTAATACCAGATAAATCTTATAATTGAATCAATTAAATAACAAGGATATCACGATTTGAACAGTTCAAGTAAGATGGTTTTTCAACAATCTGTGCAAGTACACGCCCGTCACCTCGCGTACAAGGCATTTAAATCAACACATAATATACTAGGGGAGAAGGTTCCCCCACGCGAGGTTAGACAAGTCACTTACCTCAATTCCGGTACAAAACCGCTAAGAAACGACTCCCTTGCCACGAGTATCCGACTCCGAGTGTCCCGAATCTAGTCAAACCAATTACACAGTGTAAATAACATTGCAAGTAACTAATTACAATGATAAAATTAAAGCTACGGCACGAACACATGTGAAATGACCAAAATACCCCTGCAGTCATCGGCTCGAAATCAAAATATTTTTATGTTTTCAGAACCCTCGTACTCTCACGAGTCTAACCATACCAAAATTATACAATTTGCATGTCATTTCGACACTCAAATCAAGAATTTATCATTTTTCAACTTTGGGGCTCAAAATCCCAATTTTTACCATCTAAACATGGATAAAAATAGAAACCAGCAGAAATAATCATGTAGAAACATCAAAATAAAGTTCTGATATTTACCTCCTTGACGAGATGAGAACAACGCCGTGAAAATCACCTCAATCGGAGCTCTAGAACTCAAGATATGCCCAAAATACTAAACTTCTCGATTTTAAACACTGTCCAGGCCCATTTTCCGCTTTTGCGGATACTTTTCGCATATGCGGGACAGCTTTTGCGGTTCTATTTCCGCTTTTCCGGTTCTGCATCCACGGTCAAATTCCGCTTTTGCGGTTCTGACAGACACCGACACTTTTCTCGGCACGGAACCGAGCATAACTTCCTCAAACGATGTCCAAATTCCACGATTCTTTTTGCTATGGCTCCGAAATTACGATACGTATCTAATGGTTCAAACAAAACTAAATTTGGAGATTATTTACTTAATATGGTACCCCTTTATGTTTAAAGAAGCGATGTTGAAACATGAAATAAGAGCGTGATCACAACCCGAAACACACCCGAGGCTGCCAGGACCCTAATCAATCATACCAACCAACCCCAAAACACATTACGGACTTGCTCGAGGCCTCAAACCACATCAAACAACTATAAAACCATGAATTACACCCCGATTCAAACTTTATGAACTTTGAAGTTTCCAGCTTCTATTTCCGATGCCGAAACCTATCAAATCGCGTCTGATTGACTTTAAATTTTGCACACACGTCCAAAATGATATATCGAAGCTACAAAAAATTTCGGAATTCCATTCCGACCCTCGGATCAAAATCTCACCTATCAACCGAAATTCGCCAAAATACTAACTTTGCCAATTCAAGCGTAATTCTACACCGGTCATCATGAAAATATTCCGGACACACTCCTAAGTCCCAAATCACTAACGAAGCTATCCGGACCATAAAATTCGCTTTTCGAGCCCGATATCAAAATTTCCATTTCCGGTCAAGCTTCTTAAAAACCTTTAAATTCCTACCTTTACCCAAACGACTCCAAAATGACCTACGGACCTCCGAATTCATTTTCGATCGCTCTCCCAATTCTAGAATCACTATACCGAGCTACGCCCAGTCTCGAAATTCTTAACGGACATCGATAACACTGAAATGCACTTCAAGTCAAACTTAAGAAATTTCTTCCAAAATGCTAACTTCCACAATAGGTGCCAAATTTCTCCTGGGTTATCTAAAACCCGAACCGGGCATACGCCCAAGTTCGATATCATAATACGAACCTACTAGACCCTTCAGATTCTGATTCCGAGGTCGTTTACTCAAAATCCAATCCTAGTTCATTCTTTAAACTTAAAGCTTTTGAAATGGGAATTTTCATTTAAATTTAACTCCATCTCCCTGAATTTAGATTTCGACCGTGCAAATAAGTCATAATACCCTAAATGAAGCTGTTCATGGCCTTCACGGAGCGCTAGTACTCAAAACGACCGGTCGGATCGTTACAGTCATATTCATTAGTAATTTATCTACAATATGACATTCATAATGGTACTACATGGACCAATTTAAAGGCACCCTTCGGTAATTGATGGCCTAATACGTTGTCGCCTTCACATTTGACTAATAGGACCTTCCGTTTATATATACGATTATTCATATATGAATGAAATAATAATTTCATAATATTCATAGACGGTCAATTACTAAATAAGTTTCTATGATATATAAACGGAAGGTCATATTAGTCAAATGGACTTATGTGATTGTCGTAGGCCGATGCGTCCTAGTATATGAATGAAATAACAATCGTATTAGTCTATTTCACTTATCGTGTGTGTTCATAATGTTTATTTCATAGTAGTCCATTAGTCATAGTGTTTCATTGAAATAATATGAATATACGATTGTATATTCATATTCATATGACTTATTTCAATGGATTGTAGTCGATGGACGCATATGAGATATGAATTAATACGATGGAAGTTCAATTCTATGGAAGTTCCTATGCATATACTATGTCCATTGTTCGTAATATACTAGGACGCATCCGCCTACGACAACTACATAAGTCCATTGGACTAATACTTGATAAATGATGAATGAAATATGACTATGTCCTATAACTACTTATGTGATTGTAGGACGTATCGTCCTACAATCATATTCATTCACGGTCAATTACTAACTATAATCGTATTAGTCAAATGGACTTATGTGGTTGTCGTAGGCCGATGCGTCCTACTACAATCGTATTACATTACTCCCAATATGTTATAACTACAATCGTATTAGTGAAAAGGACTTATGTGGTTGTTGTAGGCCAATGCGTCCTACTAAGTAACAACGGACATTACTACGACTACATAAGTTCATTTGACTATTACGATTGTAGGACATAAGTCAATTACCCACATTATCGTATTAGTCGACTAATTTGTTATTACATTACTCATAATCTGTTATGACTAATACATTGGTCCTATTCAATACAGTATTATTTGACTAAACGGAATATTATTTCATTTGACTAATACGATTGTAGTAATAGATTGGGAGTAATGTCATACATTCATACTAGGACGCATCGGCCTACGACAACCACATAAGTCTATTTGCCAAATGGACTAATACGATTGTAGACGATGCGTCCTACTACAATCGTATGACCGTGATCATATATAGAATCATATTCATTCACGGTCAATTACTCCCAATCTGTTAATCTGTAATAGTGGATGTGACTAGCTCCTACATCGTAGTCAACTTTCAAATGCTTTTATGATTTATTACGTTTATATCAACTATATATTTATCTTTGTCCATTTCCATACGGATAATGTTTAATCCTATTAGTCCAATTTTTGTCATACGAACGGTTAACAATTCCCATAATAACTCAACTATATACGTCATATGCCGATACGCATTGACGACATGTGATTGAAAATGTATTTTATCCCTAAGTTGATATATTGTAATTATTTGAGGTTTTAACTGGTATTATGATTGTTCTTACTTGCATTACCGTTCGTTCTTTTTAGAGGGTATTTAGTCATAAATATTAATACAATCTGTAAGAGTAATACTTTTTATCATGAATGTGGACTTGGGGTTATGATTGGGAGCCATTTATACATTAAATACTATACCACATAATGTTGAGAAAACTACCCTCTATAGCTCCTCAAGATTTTAATAGCCCATGTTTTATCCTATTTACAAAAAATAGCCTTTCGTCCAAAAGTATTTCATATAGTAGCCGAAAGGAATAAGTATGTCAACATATGTGCATGTAGCTCAGTGGATAGGCGCCTTCTTCCTAGGCTGAAGGTCATAGGTTCGACCCTTGCTTGGCACGTTATATAAATATTTATTTTTCAATGTGTAAATATTGTATCCTATAATGACTAATATCTGAACATAGTGTATATAAATTATATACAATTTTGTATGTGTAATGTGTGCACACTGTGTATTTGGAGTGTATCATGTATTTTTGTATAGTGATTGTCTTTTTTGTATATATTTTGTATAGTTATATCTTTTTGGTCTATATTTTGCACAGTTACATATATTTTGTATATTTTTTGAATAGTAACAATCATTTTTGTATATTTTTGTATAGTGACTATCTATTTTGTATAGTAACAATCTATTTTATATATTTTTGTCTATTTTGTATATATTTTGTATATTGACAGTTTAATTCGTATACTTTCTGTATCATGACGGTCTTTTTTGTATATATTTTGTATAGTAACAATCTATTTTATATATTTTTGTCTATTTTGTATATATTTTGTATATTGACAGTTTATTTTGTATACTTTTTGTATCATGACGGTCTATGTTTGTATATCTATTGTATATAAATTGTATGGCAAAATCAAAATTATGTTTATATCATGCTGCTCTTAGTAACAAAAAAGATTGTAATATTATTACTAGCAATCCCAGAAAAATAAAAATTAAAATTAAAAGAATATATCCAGTTTCAGTTACACATTTTGATCAATGTCCATCTAGAAAAGTAGAAGTAAAAATTAAATCTTGATTGGCAGAGAAGGAAGAAATAAAAATGAATATAAGAGCGATGACTGTAAAAACTAAAATAAAAAGACATCTCAGATCTGCCGATTTATTGGATTTTGTTTTAAAAAAAATTATTTGTTTCTAGGGAAGATAAATGTGAGAGAGTGAATGAAAGATGAAGGTTATCCACCATAGCCATGGAATAAAATTATTTTTTTCCTCTTTTATTGCTTTTCTTAGATACGGTTTAGCTGAACCTTCAAATTGAAAATATCTTTGGATTTTGATTTGTGTGTTTCAGTTTTACAACCATAAAGACAAAGATTTCTGAAAAATTTGCTTTGGTTCGTCGAATCATAGCCAACGAATTTAGCGGCTATGGAGTTAAAAACGTTTGAAATTTGAAGGGAAAGAGTAGCAGTGGTTTTGGGCTAGCTCTTGTAATTAATTTTGGGCTATTAATTGTATGGTTTATTTTGTGGCTACCGGTTGTCTTTAGTTTTATTCGAAGGACTACAAATGAAGTTTGCTCCATAATGTATCTGAACCTTTGTATTACGACGTTGGGTATTAAATGTAGACATTGTGGTTTATAGGGACCGGGAGAAATGTATGTGGATAATAATGGTCCAATATCAATTGTTATAGGTGTTACAAATAGAGTAAAAGTCCATATGACTCAAATAGTAGACATTACAATACTAACAATTCTGATTGTCCATTAATATACGACTAATCAGATTATATTCATAGGCTACGACATATCATTTCCCATCTGAATAACAAAGATAGTATAACCATATCATAGGCTAAAACTATTATCAACCAGTTAATACTCAGATATCGTAATGTAATCTGATATATGAATAATATTTTGTAAATCATATGAATACAATGACATATGTAAAATATGTTGAAGTTTGACAAACAATTTTGACAAACAGTAGTCCCACATCGGTGGGAAGAAGAGTTGGGGGGATTTTCCCCCTATAAAAGAAGGCCTAATGTTTAGGATCTAAACACACCTCTCATTTGCCTTCTTATCTTCTTAAGGCATTTGTATCTTCTCTCTTTAGTATTATCTCACATGTATTTTGTAGTGGAATAAAATATTGGTTGTGTCTGAGGAGTAGGCAAAATTAGCCGAACCTCGTAAATCATAGTGTTCCTTTTATTGTTGCTTTATTGTCTTATTTATTATTTGGTGGCCGCCCTAATTTTTGGTATAGTAGTTGTGACTCATTCACACTATATACGTTTGGCTTCCGCAACAATTTGTATCAGAGCCAAGGTATTATCTCGGTATGCTCCGTGGTTGCAGCGTAGTCTGATCTTCCACATCAGAAAAGATTTATCTTGGTAACTGAGTCAAGGTTCTGTCTCAGTATGCTCTATGGTTGCAGCTTAGTCTGATCTTCCACATCAGAAAGGAAATAATCTTGATTTGAGTGGTCAGCTAATAAATCATATTTATGTCAAAGATGGGAGACAATAAACAAGAAGAATCTACATCAAGTGTCAGCAATACATCATCATTAACATCTTCGCTTATGACAAGAATTGTGTCAAATGCGAAATTTGCGGTAGGAATTTCTGACGGGTCCGGACATTTTGGGATGTGGCAACGCGAGTTTCTAGATGTCCTTTTTCAACAAGGGCACGATCTGGCCATTGAAGAAAAGACACCAGATGCTATTGGAGAAGAAGATTGGAGAATTATTAACCGTGTTGCTTGCGGTACCATTCGATCCTACCTTGCTAGAGAGCAGAAATATCCATACACAAAGGAAACTTCTGCTGGTAAATTATGGATAGCACTGGAGGATAAATTTTTGAAAAAAAAAATAGTTAAAATAAATTGTACATGAAGAAGAGAGTGTTTCACTTCACCTATGTTCCTGGTACCACGATGAATGAACATATCACCAGTTTCAATAAGTTGGTAACAGATTTGCAAAATATGGATACAACTTATGATGATGCTGACTTGGCCTTGATGTTGTTGGCGTCACTTCCTGATGAGTACGAGCACCTTGAAACTACTCTACTCCATGGAAATGACTGTAAGGCCCCGTAAAATTTTTGTGCATAAAACCTAGTAGCTGTGGTGTCATGGTCCGAATAATGTGTTAGGAATACGTAGAATTCTTCGCGGCGAGAATAAAATTAAGTTTCAAAAATGTTGAGAATAAAATTTTCCAGAAAAATGTCAAATCTGCGGTCAAGAATGCGACCGCAAACCTCACATGCGGACCGCATTCTGACCGCAAATCGTTCCAGAGAGTTGCCCAAATCCGTGTCAAAAGTGCGGTCGATATGCGATCGCATGTCAAATCTGCGGTGCACTTTTGCGACCGCAGAATCAACATGCGGTCCGCATAGTGACCGTATTCCTTAACAGAACCCGCATAACTTTGAGGCCATTTTTGCGGTCACTTTGCGGACCGCATGTGGATTCTGCGGTCGCATAGTGACCGCATATTTGACCCCGGCCCAGATTTTTGTAACATTTTGACCCGATCTCTTCTTTAATATAACACCTTTCCTCTTCATTTTATCATATCATCTCACCAAAATTAGAGAGAGAAGAGAGGGTTTTTAGAGAGAGAAGTTCTTCATCTTCAAAGATTGTTCCAACTATTTAATTCCAAGGGATCCTAGGGCAAGGATTCAATTTCCCCAATATTTTCAAGGTAAAAACCCTAACTATTTTCTTTGATTTTCAGTTTTAATTGGGTAAAGAAAGGTTTGCATATAATAGCTTTTAAAAATAGAATTTTTACACTCATGCATGATTATTTAACTTGATTTCTAGTAAAAAGAAGTGAGTAGAAGTAAGAGTCTTCAAGAACAAGGTTGGCAAGAGTAGGATATCTTGTGTAAGCATAAAGTAGGAGGAAAAAATTCATCACCAGGTATGTATGGCTAATTTTGATTCTTGTGAAATCGCCTATATGTGTGAAGTTTGTTTGTTTCGTGTTAAATTGACAAATTGTGTGAAATTCTTGATGTCGTTGTTGGATATTCAAAGTTTGTTGTCGAGCTATGAGTGATGTAAAGTGAGAGTTTAATTTGGTAAAAGAATTGTGAATAATGACTATGATGGCCTATATGGCACCTTGTGGAAAACAAACGAAACACTTGAGAATTGGTTTGTTGTGGAAAGAGATGAAACACTTGAATTGTGGAAATATTGTAACATGGTTGTGATATTGAATTGAGAAGAAATTGAGAACATGAACCAATGTGTAAGTTGCTTATTTGAACTTGTTGAAATTGTGTGTAGTACCTTATCTGCTGCTGTTTGAAATTGTTGTGTTTTCAACTGTAAGGCGGGGTCGTGTTGCGCGCCGCAACGTGGTGAAATAAGGTGTGGGTTGGGGTGATAAGGGTGGCCGAGGTAATAAGGGTGGTCGGGGGCAATAAGGATGGAAAGCGATCGAAATCGCTATTGAAAATTGATACATAAATCAATAATGTGAAATTGTGAAAGGAGACAGCAGGAGAGTTTGCAACCTGTGGGGCACCGATTGCCCCTTTGTTTGACTACTTGTGCTTTACGTGATTGATTGGTTATTGTTAAATTGGTTGATCGTAGAAAGTGCTTTGTGTGAGAATTATTTGAAATGAGGAAAATGTGGAAAAATGGTTGGTTGGCTTAATTAATTGTTGATGTAATTTAATGGCTTGAGTTTACTTGGGACAAAGTTTGTCCATACATACCAGTACAATTCAAGTGTACTGACGTCCCTTTTGCCGGGGCGCTACATTCGTGTTATGATTGTAGGTGGATCAGTAGCAGGCACTTCAGCTCATCGGCAGTAGTATCTTTCATCCTCCACTGCCCGTTTTTGGTGAGCCCCTTTCTTCCTCGGGGCCTTGTGTGGTTCATGCCACTCGGTTTGGATTTCATTTTGGTTTTGTAAGGTATAGCCGGAGCCTTGTTACCGGCAAGTATTGTATTTCCATTTTGTATCCTAGAGGCTCTGTAGACATGTAAACTGTGGGACTCCAGTCTTATATATATATATGGTGTTATGTCGGGCGTTGTAAAAATTGAAATCTTGTTAATGAATCACTCGTATCGTTTTATTTGTTTAATGTGAAATCAATTATGATTAGTAATTTATTTGGTTAATGAGAAACAGTCATCACAGGGGTAACGCGTGGGAATGAAAGGCACCCAGGTCCGCTTGACTGGGGCAACCCGGTCAGGCGCCGGTCATGTCCCTCGATTTGGGGCGTGACAAACTTGGTATCCGAGCTTAAGGTTTTAAAGTGTCCTAGGATGTCTCGGAGCCGTGTCTAGTAGTGCCCTTCTTATAGGTGTGTTGTCGACCACATCATATAAGTAGGGGGCTACACGGGCATTTAGGAATTTACCTACTTCTTTGATAATCTATATCGTGCGGTAAAGTGCAATGTGGAGATATCCGTGTCTAATTCGTGCCTTGTTCCCAAATTTTCAGAATATGGCACCTAAGAAGAAGGCTAGACTCGGCCTTAGGGCCAATGCCGATCCAAGTGCAGCTGTTAATCATGTACCCGATGCCGTGGGAGAGAATGACCCACCAGTCCCGAATTTGCCTGGCCCATCTGTTCAAAACCCAAGTGTCCCTATTCCAGCTGCGGAAGAGGATGCCACCATTCCTCCTGCCAGTGTTCCTGACTCAGATACAGTTCCCGCTTCGGGCTCTGGTATCTCTAATGAAGAACTTAGGGGAGCCATCCATATGTTAACACAGTTAGTGGCTGCCCAGGCCCAGAGATCCCATGATGCCCCTGCATCCTCCAGCGGACAGGGAGATTCCTTTGGCTCCAGAGTCCATCAATTCTTGCGATTGGCCCCTCCAGAATTTTCAGGCACCGATCCGGAGGCTGACCCACAGGAATTCCTTGATGAGATATACAAGACCCTCAGAGTGATGAAGGCTACAGATATAGAGGGGGTAGAGTTGGCCTCTTACAGGCTGAAGGGAGCGGCACGTTCATGGTTTGAAATATGGGAGGATTCCCGTGAGGAAGGGGGCCCTCCGGCCAGATGGAATGAGTTCGTGGATGCATTTATGGACCACTTCTTACCTGCTGAGGCAATGGCAGCCCGTGCCACTGAGTTCGAGGTCCTCAAACATGGCAGTATGAGTGTTTGGGAGTATCACATGGAGTTCGTAAGGTTGTCCAAGTACGCTCCTCATTTAGTGTCGACCATGGATGCCGGGTTCGACGGTTTGTTCAGGGCCTTAGCCCTTTGGTAGTGAATGAGGCCGCCACAGCAGCTTTGCACTCAAGACATGAACTATGGGAGGATTGTGGGGTTTGCTCAGGCCACAGAGGCCAGGAAATTGAAGATTCGTGCAGAAAGAGAAAGTAGCAACAGGGCCCGGTCAATGGGTCGTTCGGGGAGATCACTTCCAGGGAAGGGGTCATCAGGGCCATCCCAGTCATATGCTCAGTCCTCCGCGAGTGCACCGCCATCCGTGCACAGTCATCAGCAGGGCAGTTACTCGAGACCTGGTTCAGACAGCAGGAGGTCTCGTCAGTCTGGTCATCCTGGGGTGAGATCCCAGCAGCCGGGGAGACCTACATGCCCCAAGTGTGGGAGATTTCATACAGAAACTTGCTACCTTGACCTTCCAGTGTGCTTCGGGTGCGGGGTGAGAGGTCACATTCAGCGGGACTGCCGTGCACCCCGTCGGGGTATAAGTAGGGGATCTGCTCAGTCATCCGGTTCTTCAGCTGCTACATCATCAGCGCGTACTCCAGCAGCAGCAGGGCGTGGTGCAGCTAGGGGTGGAGCTCATGGTAGGGGTGGGCCTAGCCGATTCTATGCATTGAGAGGCCGCCAGAATGCCGAAGCTTCCCCAGATGTTGTTACAGGTATCATGTCTGTTCAGACTATTGATTGTTATGCCCTTATTGATCCGGGGTCCTCCTTGTCTTATGTTACTCCATTCATTGCTTCAAGTTTTGGGATAGAACCCGAACAGCTTCATGAGCCGTTCTCTGTGTCAACTCCTATTGGTGATTCTATTACAGCCTCACGAGTCTATAGGAATTGTGTTGTTACGGTGGGTGGTCGTGATACCACGGCCGATCTTATTGAGCTTGGGATGGTAGATTTTGATGTAATTATGGGGATGGATTGGCTCTATTCGTGCTTTGCCAAACTTGACTGTCGAACGAGAGTTATGAGGCTCGAGTTCCCTAACGAGCCAGTTATTGAATGGAGAGGAAATGGTGTAGTGCCAAGGGGTAGGTTTATTTCCTACCTTAAGGCTTCGAAGATGATTAAGAAGGGGTGTATCTATCACCTGGTTCGGGTAACGGACACCACCTCAGATGTGCCTACCCTCGAGTCCGTGCCAATTGTGAATGAATTTCCTGAAGTGTTTCCAGATGAGCTTCCAGGCATCCCGCCGGATAGGGAGATTGATTTCGGAATTGATGTATTGCCAGATACTCAGCCAATATCCATTCCACCTTACAGAATGGCGCCAGCAGAGTTAAGGGAGTTAAAGGAGGAGTTGAGGGATTTATTAGAGAAAGGGTTCATACGACCGAGTGTGTCGCCATGGGGTGCTCCGGTTCTCTTTGTCAGAGAAAGAAGGATGGGTCACTTCGAATGTGTATTGATTATCGGCAGCTCAACAAAGTCACCATCAAGAATAAATATCCTTTGCCTCGAGTGGATGATCTGTTTGACCAATTGCAGGGAGCGAAGTTCTTCTCAAAGATTGATTTACGGTCTGGGTACCACCAGTTGAAAATCAGGGAGCAGGATATTCCTAAGACCGCCTTCAGAACTCGTTATGGTCACTTCGAGTTTTTGGTCATGTCTTTTGGGCTAACCAATGCCCCAGCAGCTTTCATGGACCTTATGAATCGGGTCTTCAAGCCATTCCTAGATTCCTTTGTGATTGTATTCATTGACGATATTCTCATCTACTCTCGGAGTAGGGAAGATCATGCCGTTCACCTCAGAGCAGCATTGCAGACCCTTCTTCAACATCAATTGTATGCCAAGTTCTCAAAATGTGAGTTTTGGTTGGAGTCCGTAGCTTTTCTAGGGCATGTTATTTCCAGTGAGGGAATTATGGTGGATCCTCAGAAGATTGCGGCAGTGAAAGATTGGCCTAGACCCACGACCCCGACAGAGATTCGCAGCTTTTTGGGTCTGGCACGGTACTATCGGAGGTTTGTAGAGGGATTCTCAACCCTCGCCTCCCCATTGACTAAATTGACGCAGAAAGCAGTTAAGTTCCAGTGGTCCGAAGCATGTGAGAAAAGTTTCCAAGAATTGAAGTCAAGATTGACCTCGGCACCAGTATTGGCCTTGCCAGAAGGCACAGAGGGATTTGTGGTTTATTGTGATGCCTCCAGGGTTGGTTTGGGATGTGTATTGATGCAGCACGGAAGGGTTATAGCTTATGCTTCCAGACAACTCAAGAACCATGAGAAGAATTATCCGACGCATGATTTGGAACTTGCAGCTGTTGTGTTTGCTTTGAAAATATGGCGGCACTATCTTTATGGAGTGCATGTAGATGTGTTTTCAGACCACAAGAGCCTCCAGTATTTGTTCAAGCAGAAAGAGCTGAATCTGAGACAGCGGCGGTGGTTAGAATTACTCAAGGACTATGATATGGACATATTGTACCATCCAGGGAAGGCAAATGTGGTAGCCGACGCTCTTAGTCGAAAATCTATGGGTAGTTTGGCTCATTTGGGTGTGGATCAGAGACCCCTGGCTCGAGAGGTTTACCAATTAGCCAGTTTGGGGGTTCGTATCTCGGCGTCAGACGAGGGAGATATCTTGGTGCATAATGGAGCAGAATCATCATTGGTCGCGGAAATCAAGGAAAAACAGTTCATGGATCGAGCATTGGTTCGGGTGAAGGAAGCAGTCATGAATGACAAGACCTCAGCATTTGTACTCGGCAGCGAAGATGGTGTATTGCGGTGTCAAGATAGGCTATGTGTTCCGGATGTGGACGAGCTTCGGGAAAGAGTGATGGCAGAGGCTCATACTTCCAGGTATTCTGTGCACCCTGGTTCCACGAAAATGTATCATGACCTTAAGGAGATTTATTGGTGGAACGGTATGAAAAGAGATGTAGCAAGCTTTGTAGCTAAATGTCCGAACTGTCAACAAGTGAAGGCCGAGCATCAACGGCCTGGTGGATTAACTCAACTTATAGAAATACCAAGGTGGAAATGGGAGATGATCAATATGGATTTCGTGGTGGGGTTACCTCGCACTCAGCGTAAGTTCGATTCAGTATGGGTGATAGTAGATCGACTCACCAAATCAGCTCACTTCCTGCCTGTCAAGTCCACTGATACCGCGGAGCAATATGCAAGATTGTACATCAAAGAGATAGTAAGGCTTCATGGCACTCCACTTTCTATCATCTCAGATCGCGGGGCTCAGTTCACCGCTAACTTTTGGAAGAAGTTTCAGCAAGGTTTGGGAACTCAGGTGAATCTCAGCACAGCTTTCCATCCACAGACCGATGGACAGGCCGAGCGGACCATTCGGACGCTTGAAGATATGTTGCGGGCTTGTGTCTTAGATTTTAAAGGTAATTGGGATGAACACTTGCCACACTGATAGAATTTGCTTACAATAATAGCTATCATGCTAGCATTCAAATGGCCCCGTTTGAGGCATTGTACGGGAGAAGATGTAGATCGCCAATCGGGTGGTTTGAAGTAGGTGAAGCGGAATTGCTAGGGCCAGATATGGTGTACGAAGCTATGGAAAAGGTCAAAGTTATTCAGGAGAGAATGAAAACAGCACAGAGTCGTCAAAAGTCCTATGCGGACGTTCGTCGAAGGGATTTGGAGTTTCAAGTCGATGATTGGGTGTTCTTGAGGGTATCTCCTATGAAGGGAGTCATGCGATTCGGAAAGAAAGGGAAATTGAGTCCTAGGTATGTCGGGCCATATCGGATCGTTCAAAGGATTGGTCAAGTTGCTTATAGGCTAGAGTTGCCTCCTGAGATGTCATCGGTGCATCCGGTATTCCATGTGTCCATGTTGAAGAAAGTGATTGGAGATCCATCCACCATCATGCCAATCGAAGCTATAGAGGTTAATGAAGATTTGTCATATGAAGAAGTTCCAGTTGCCATTCTTGATAGGCAAGTCCGTAAGTTGAGAAATAAGGAAGTTGCCTCTGTTAAAGTATTGTGGCGAAGTCAACAAGTTGAGGAGGCCACATGGGAAGCGGAAAAAGAGATGAAGGAAAAGTACCCCCATTTGTTTGATCAAGCCTAGAAGAAATTAGGTGACCCTCCTACTCCTAGTAACTGTCATCTTACCTAAGTTGTTTCCCTCTTAATGTTAGTAAAGTCTCCTTCATTTTGTAATGAATTTAATGTGTTGTCACGTTTGGGTCATTTGAGCCTTTCTTGATAAATGAGAGCCTTATAAAGATTTACGTGTTAAATAAGCGACTAATAGTAAGTTTAGATTGGTAATGGTTTGTTAAGTGTACATGGTGTGTTAAAATGGTTAAATAAGGTAAGAATTCATTGAAGTGACTAGTTTATGTGCAATTGTAACAATGTGATAGAATATGTGCATTCGTTGAGGTAAGAAAGTGTATACCAATTGTGAAAAGTGTTGTAGTTGTATATTGTTGTTTGGTAATGTGTTTCGGGGGCCCTCTGACAGGTGGATATGTCCATAATACAAAGGAAACTCTGGCGAAATTTTTCTAAAATATAAGAGTTAGTCAAAATCTTGATAGCTTGCATACCATGTCTTTCAAAACTCATTTATTTCAAAATCCTCATTCGAGGACGAATGATCTTAAGGGGGGAGGATGTAAGGCCCCGTAAAATTTTTGTGCATAAAACCTAGTAGTTGTGGTGTCATGGTCCGAATAATGTGTTAGGAATGCGTAGAATTCTTCGCGGCGAGCTTGCTCGCCGCGGTTCGACCCTTGGTAGTGATTTAAGTTACAAAAATGTTGAGAATAAAATTTTCCAGAAAAATGTCAAATCTGCGGTCAAGAATGCGACCGCAAACCTCACATGCGGACCGCATTCTGACCGCAAATCGTTCCAGAGAGTTGCCCAAATCCGTGTCAAAAGTGCGGTCGATATGCGATCGCATGTCAAATCTGCGGTGCACTTTTGCGACCGCAGAATCAACATGCGGTCCGCATAGTGACCGCATTCCTTAACAGAACCCGCATAACTTTGAGGCCATTTTTGCGGTCACTTTGCGGACCGCATGTGGATTCTGCGGTCGCATAGTGACCGCATATTTGACCCCGGCCCAGATTTTTGTAACATTTTGACCCGATCTCTTCTTTAATATAACACCTTTCCTCTTCATTTTATCATATCATCTCACCAAAATTAGAGAGAGAAGAGAGGGTTTTTAGAGAGAGAAGTTCTTCATCTTCAAAGATTGTTCCAACTATTTAATTCCAAGGGATCCTAGGGCAAGGATTCAATTTCCCCAATATTTTCAAGGTAAAAACCCTAACTATTTTCTTTGATTTTCAGTTTTAATTGGGTAAAGAAAGGTTTGCATATAATAGCTTTTAAAAATAAAATTTTTACACTCATGCATGATTATTTAACTTGATTTCTAGTAAAAAGAAGTGAGTAGAAGTAAGAGTCTTCAAGAACAAGGTTGGCAAGAGTAGGATATCTTGTGTAAGCATAAAGTAGGAGGAAAAAAATCATCACCAGGTATGTATGGCTTATTTTGATTCTTGTGAAATCGCCTATATGTGTGAAGTTTGTTTGTTTCGTGTTAAATTGACAAATTGTGTGAAATTCTTGATGTCGTTGTTGGATATTCAAAGTTTGTTGTCGAGCTATGAGTGATGTAAAGTGAGAGTTTAATTTGGTAAAAGAATTGTGAATAATGACTATGATGGCCTATATGGCACCTTGTGGAAAACAAACGAAACACTTGAGAATTGGTTTGTTGTGGAAAGAGATGAAACACTTGAATTGTGGAAATATTGTAACATGGTTGTGATATTGAATTGAGAAGAAATTGAGAACATGAACCAATGTGTAAGTTGCTTATTTGAACTTGTTGAAATTGTGTGTAGTACCTTATCTGTTGTTTGAAATTGTTGTGTTTTCAACTGTAAGGCGGGGTCGTGTTGCGCGCCGCAACGTGGTGAAATAAGGTGTGGGTTGGGGTGATAAGGGTGGCCGAGGTAATAAGGGTGGTCGGGGGCAATAAGGATGGAAAGCGATCGAAATCGCTATTGAAAATTGATACATAAATCAATAATGTGAAATTGTGAAAGGAGACAGCAGGAGAGTTTGCAACCTGTGGGGCACCGATTGCCCCTTTGTTTGACTACTTGTGCTTTACGTGATTGATTGGTTATTGTTAAATTGGTTGATCGTAGAAAGTGCTTTGTGTGAGAATTATTTGAAATGAAGAAAATGTGGAAACATGGTTGGCTGGCTTAATTAATTGTTGATGTAATTTAATGGCTTGAGTTTACTTGGGACAAAGTTTGTCCATACATACCAGTACAATTCAAGTGTACTGACGTCCCTTTTGCCGGGGGCGCTACATTCATGTTATGATTGTAGGTGGATCAGTAGCAGGCACTTCAGCTCATCGGCAGTAGTATCTTTCATCCTCCACTGCCCGTTTTTGGTGAGCCCCTTTCTTCCTCGGGGCCTTGTGTGGTTCATGCCACTCGGTTTGGATTTCATTTTGGTTTTGTAAGGTATAGCCGGAGCCTTGTTACCGGCAAGTATTGTATTTCCCTTTTGTATCCTAGAGGCTCTGTAGACATGTAAACTGTGGGACTCCAGTCTTATATATATATATGGTGTTATGTCGGGCGTTGTAAAAATTGAAATCTTGTTAATGAATCACTCGTATCGTTTTATTTGTTTTAATGTGAAATCAATTATGATTAGTAATTTATTTGGTTAATGAGAAACAGTCATCACAGGGGTAACGCGTGGGAATGAAAGGCACCTAGGTCCGCTTGACTGGGGCAACCCGGTCAGGCGCCGGTCATGTCCCTTGATTTGGGGCGTGACAAATGACGAAGTTTCTCTCAGAGAAGTTTGTTCGGCTTTGTATAGCTATGAACAAAGAAAGCGAGAAAAACAGAAGGGCGGAGAAGGAGAAGCACTATTCGTGAGGGGTCGTCCTCAAAATCAAACGAGGACAAGGAAAGGAAGATCTAAACCCTGCAATGATGAATGTGCCTTTTATCAAGAAAATGGGCACTAAAAGAAAGACTGTCCGAAGTTGAATAATAAGGCCAAACATAATAATGGAAAGGCCATTATGGATTCAAATGTAGCTGATTGTGATGATTCGGATTTCTCATTAGTTACAACGGAGCCCTCAACGTCATCAGACATATGGTTGATGGACTCGGCTTGTAGCTATCATATGTGTCCCAACAGGGATTAGTTCGTGGACTTTCAAGAAGGAGAATATGGAGTCGTCCAAACAACGGATAACAATCCTCTTACCTCATATGAAATTGGTTCAATACGATTAAGGAACCATGATGAAATGATCAGAAAATTAACAAATGTTGGATATGTACCGGGTTTGAAGAAAAGTCTCATCTCTCGTGGGAGCCCTGGAATCAAAAGGGTTCAAAATTATTGCAGAAAATGGAGTGATGAGAGTATGCTCCGGTGCACTAGTGGTAATGAAGGCCAATCGGAAGAACAATAACATGTACCGTTATCTCGGTAGTACAGTTATTGGGACAGCGATAGTGACGTCCAGTGACAACGAAGAGGCAGAAGCAACCAGGCTATGGCACATGCGCTTGGGACATGCTGGAGGAAAATCCTTGAAAACTCTATCAGGTCAAGGATTGTTGAAAGGGGTAAAGGCTTGCAATTTGGAGTTTTGCGAGCATTGTGTCAAAGGGAAACAAACAAGGGTTAAATTTGATATAGCAATCCATAATACTAAAGGCATTTTGGATTATGTACACTCTGATGTTTGGGGTCCCTCCGAAACACCTTCATTGGGTGGGAAGCACTATTTTGTAACCTTTGTGGATGATTTTTCCCGAAGAGTATGGGTGTATACAATAAAGAGCAAAGATGAAGTGTTGAGAATTTTTCCCAAATGGAAGACGATGGTGGAGAATCTAACAGGCAGGAAGATCAAGTGTATTCGCACAAACAATGGAGGTGAATACAAAAATGATCATTTCAATAAGGTTTGTGAAAATGATGGCATCGTACGACACTTCACTGTCAAACATACACCACAACAGAATGGAGTGGCAGAACGCATGAACCAGACCTTGCTGGAGAAGGTACGGTGTACGTTGTCCAATGCTGGCTTGGGCAAAGAATTTTCGGCTGAGGCAATTACATATGCATGCCACCTAATTAATCGCTTACCATCTGCTGCTATTGATGGCAAGACAACATTTGAAAAATGGTATGAAAAGCCTACTGTAGATTACAACTCTTTACACGTGTTTGGCTCAACTTCATATTATCATGTGACAGAGTCAAAATTAGATCCAAGGGCAAAGAAGGCTATTTTTATGGGGATTACTTCTGGAGTCAAAGGATATCGCTTATGGTGTCCTATGACAAAGAAAGTAATATTCAGCAGTGATGTTACCTTCGATGAATCTGCTATGGTAAACAAGGTAACAAATGAAGATACCAAACAAGATGATGGTGCTTCTTAGCAGGTGGAGTTTGAGGGAAAATTTATTTTTCCTACACAAGAATTAGAAGAGGAAACAAATGAAGATTATCCTCTGGAAGGAAAGCCAGTAGAGGAGATTCCAACTCAGGAACCTCAACAACAACTTGAATCAATAGCAACCAGCAGGCCAAAAAGGAAAATAACGAAACCTGTTCGTCTTATAGAGACAGTTGCTTGTGCAACCGCAATTGCAGCTGATGATGTTCCTATCACTTATAAAGACGCAGTCCAAAGTTCAGAAGAAGATAAGTGGAGGATTGCCATGAATGATGAAATACAGTCCCTTCATTAGAATCATACATGGAGATTGGCCAATCTCCCGAAGGGAAAGAAAGCAATTGGGTGCAAATGGGTATTTGCAAAGAAGGAAGGATTTTCTAACCAAGTAGATGTTCGCTACAAAGCAAGATTGGTGGCCAAAAGATATGCTTAAAAGGAGGGAATTAATTACAATGAAGTATTTTCTCCAGTTGTAAAACATTCCTCCATTCGAATTCTGTTGGCTTTGGTAGCACAGTTGGATTTGGAACTAGTTCAGATGGATGTAAAAACTGCATTTTTACATGGAAACTTTGAGGAGGAAATCTATATGACTCAGCCAGAAGGATTCAAAGTTGCTGGAAAGGAAAATATGGTGTGCAAACTTGAAAAATCATTGTACGGGTTGAAACAATCTTCTAGACAATGGTACAAGCGATTTGACAAGTTTATATTGCAGGAAGGGTACAAGAGAAGCAAATACGATCATTGTGTGTATTTAAGCAAGCTTAAAATGGTTCCTTTATATATCTTCTCCTATATGTTGATGATATGTTGATAACTTCCAAGAATTCGGAAGAAATCGATAAGTTGAAGATTCAACTGAAGAAGGAGTTCGAGATGAAGGATCTGGGTGAGGCGAACAAAATTCTTGGCATGGAGATAATAAGGGATAGACGTTCAAAGAAACTCTGTTTATCACAGAAAGAATATTTGAACAGAGTACTACAACGTTTTGGCATAGATGACAAGACTAAGACAGTTAGTACTCCACTTGCTCCCCATTTTAAGCTAAGTACTAATATGTCACCATTGGATGAAGCTGAACAAGAGTATATGTCAAAGGTACCATACGCAAATGTTGTTGGTAGCTTGATGTATGCAATGGTCTGTACGAGACCTGACATTTCACAAGCTGTTGGAGTTATTAGCAGATATATGCACAATCCAAGAAAGGAGCATTGGCAAGCTGTGAAGTGGATTCTGCGGTATATTCATAATACTGTAGATGTCCGGTTAGTTTTTGAGCAGGAAGGCAATCGGTCTGTAGTTGGATATTGTGACTCAGATTTTGCGGGTGATCTCGACAAACAAAAATCAACTACAGGTTATGTGTTCACTTCTGCAAAGGCACCAGTTTGTTGGAAGTCTACTTTGCAGTCAATAGTTTCTTTGTCTACAACAGAGGCAGAGTACATGGTTATTACAGAGGCTGTGAAGGAGGCAATTTGGCTTCAAGGATTGCTAAAGGAGCTTGGTGTTGAACAAAAAGGTATCACAATTTTTTATGATAGTCAAAGTGCTATTCAATTAGCGAAGAACAAAGTTTATTATGCAAGGACGAAGCACATTGATGTTCGGTATCATTTCGTACGAGTAATCATAGAAGAAGGTGGAGTCACGGTGAAGAAAGTTCATACTACAGAGAATCCTGCTGATATGCTGACAAAGAGGTGACAGCGATCAAGTTTCAACATTATTAGGATTTGATCAACATTGTTGAACACCGAAGATTGAAGATGAAGACACAACCAAAATTTGTTATAGAGAGAAAATTGAAGATGTGGAATTTTTGTCAAGGTGGAGATTTGTTGAAGTTTGACAAACAATTTTGACAAACAGTAGTCCCACATCGGTGGGAAGAAGAGTTGGGGGGATTTTCCCCCTATAAAAGAAGGCCTAATGTTTAGGATTTAAACACACCTCTCATTTGCCTTCTTATCTTCTTACGGTATTTGTATCTTCTCTCTTATTTCACTTGTATTTTGGAGTGGAATAAAATATTGGTTGTGTCCGAGGAGTAGGCAAAATTAGCCGAACCGCGTAAATCCTGGTGTTCCTTTTATTGTTGCTTTATTGTCTTACTTATTAATTGGTGGCTGCCATAATTTTTGGTATGGTAGTTGTGATTCATTCACATCTATACATTTGGCTTCCGCAACAAAATACTCCTGTTAATTCGTATGTTGTATCATTACATAAGCCTCATCTTTAGTATACTATTAATATGGTCATGAAAATTAATATTGTAGTCATTGGTATTAATAGGTATTGTAGTCCATTGGATTATCTAAATTTGACCATCTATAATACTATTATAAATGATCTATTGTTAACAATTAGAAGTGGTACTTGCCTATGACTACCGGAAGTAGTAATGTGGATTTTTTATAGTTAAAATTAAAGATAAGCTAGAGAAATATTTTCTATATTATATGCATACCTCAATTTACTCCTGAAGTAGTAAATATATTAAAAGAGGTTCGAAGCTATCACACAATTTGGACACTCTGCAACTGGAGGCTTGTATTGGGGAAAATTTTTTATGACGTGGCAAGACATGTGGAATATGCGCAAGGTTAGTATTCTGAAGGAAGGTGAACGAAAGACACAAAAGAATAAAATAGACACAGGACGCAATACGACTGCGAAACCCGTGCCTATTTGGAGCGGGCTAGAACGTGATTTCAGAAGACAAAGGATTTCAGAAGACAAAGGAAGTAAATACGAGCACCGTATCTTTTCAAAACACCCAGAAGCAACGGGTCAAAAAAGCATTTAAAGCATGGATCTGAAGGCACAAAGGAGTCTAAATTCAATCATTAAACATCCTATACGTTAAAGGATTAGCATTTATTCAAAATGATTATGTAACGACCTATTTAATGTCATTTATTGCTCATTAAAACTTATATTTTATTCCTCTATCTAGAGTCAGCTATAAAAGGAGGAAGTTATACCCATTGTAACACACAACAGTCACTGGAATACAACTTCTTCTACTGTCTATTTTAATTATTGAAAGCCTACTACATTTTTTTCGGTCTCTTGATTATCAGTAACCCGATTTCTCTATTATTTTCTTGCTTTAATCGAAGTTCAATATTTTGGTTAAACAAATTGGTTCCGTTATCGGGAATCTGATAATCGATTCTTTCTGGAACTTGTACGCTTCATTTGTTGAGAACATCATGTCGAACAACAACAACAACAACAATGATGTTGAAAACCAGGTCCTTCACGATCAAGGGGACTTGAACAATGATAATTTAGTTATGTCCCTTCCAGCCTCTCCACGTCAATCTCGAGAAGGCACTCCCATACCTACTTCTAATGAATAGGAGCAACCGGAACATCTTGAAGGGGTTGAACAAACTCTTCAGCACATAATCGACGCACGAGTCAATCAAGCCCTCCAAACTTTGGTTGATCGGTTACCATCCTCCTCACCTGCCCCTACTCCTAATAACAACACTCTCGAGAATCCTCGCTCTGGTCTTGATAACACGAATGCAGGATCTCCCAGCGGACCATGTGAAGTGGATACAGGTAATGCAAACAATTCTTATTTACAAAACATGATACTAACCTTGCAGGCACAACTCAAGGAACAAAGCGAACGGATCAAACAAATTCTGGGAGTTCCCCCAGTAATTAAGGGGATTGATGCGGATAAATATTCTCAGCAACCCTGGAAGCCAAGTGCAGCCCCTCTTCCTATTCCAAAAAAGTTCAAAATTCTAGATATTTCAAAATATGACGGTACAACTGACCCTCGAGATCATGTGACGGCATTTACCACAAGCGTTAAGGGGAACGATTTAACCAAGCAAGAAATTGAATCTATCTTGGTTAAGAAATTTGGAGAAACACTCACGAAGGGAGCCTTAACCTGGTACTCACTTTTACCTGAAAATTCTATTAACTCTTTTGCTGAGCTTGCAGATACTTATATAAAAGCACACTTAGGAGCGCAAAAGGTTGAAAAGAGGATGGAGGACATCTTCAAGATTAAACAAGCGGATACGGAATTACTCAGAGATTTCGTTGATAGGTTTCAACGGGAACGGATGACTTTGCCACGGGTACCAGATAATTGGGCTGCCATAGCTTTCACAGGCAACCTGAATGAGAAAAGTTTTGAGGCTACGAGAAAGCTGAAGGAAAGCCTTCGTGAATTTCCTACTACTACGTGGAACGACATTTATAACAGGTACAACACAAAGCTCAGAATTGAAGAAGATACCGTGCATTCCCATGATGAAAGGAGCCGGTCCCAGAGGTCCGAAACTGAAAAAAGAACAAGTAGGAGCAGGTACGATCCATATCTGGGCCCGGCAGGAAGAGATTCAAAAACGAAGCAAGAAAGTCAGCGATATGATCAAAAATCAAGGGGTAGAGACTCATGTTTCTCTTCTAGATTTAGAAATGATAGAAACAGGCAGGACCCATATGATGATGACGGAAGTTCAAAAGCAAAGTTCGGTGGATATAATTTCAACATTACCACCTCAGAGCTCGTAGCTGTTTTGCGAGGCATGGGAGATAAAGTACGGTGGCCGAAAGAGACGCGTTCAAATCCAAATAAACGTAATCTAGACCATTGGTGTGAATTTCATAATGATCATGGTCATAAGACGTCGGAATGTCGGGTTCTACAAAGTGAAGTTGTCACGACCCGGATTTTCCCCCAATATCGGGATCGTGATGGCGCCTACTCGTAGTAGCTAGGCAAGCCACTGTGTTCATACTATCCTATTTTTAACAGAATTTTAATTAAATAAATGCGGAATACTTTATCAAATGGAAATAATAAATCACGAGGTAAAAAAAAAAAATCATACTGAAATCCTCTACCCAAGACTTGGAGTCACCAACTCACAAACTACTATGGAATACTACACATAAAAGTCTGAAGGAAATATAACATAATTCCGTTTGTCTCGGAACAATGAGACTACAGCTATTAACATAAATAAAGAAAGAGACGCCGGGCCTGCGGACGTCTGCAAGCTACCTCGGTCTCAAATGTGATCAACTCCCACGCAATCTATTTACTGCTGTTGATGCTGCTGCTGCTCCTGATCGTAACCTGGACCTGTGCAAAAACGCACAGAAGTGTAGCATCAGCACAACCGACCCCATGTGCTGGTAAGTGCCTGGCCTATCCCGGCGAAGTAGTGACAAGCCTAGGACCAGACACCCACATAAACCTGTGCAAATTCAATATATATATGTGTACCACAAAATAACAAGAAATAACCAAGTATTAACACGATAAGGAATATCTTAAAGAATTCAACAATTAACCACAGAGTTAATAATTTCACAAGGAAAAACAAAGTGTAATGTAAACACAAATAATATCAATTCAAGGAATAGCAAACGGTTGCACGGCATCACCCTTCGTGCTTTTACTCTCATCCTCACATCCATAGTACGGCATGATCCTTCGTACATGGTTCAATAATAGGGCACGGCATGATCCTTCGTGCATAATCAATAATAGGGCACGGCATGATCCTTCGTGCATAATCAATAATAAACATGGCACGGCATGATCCTTCGTGCATAATCAATAATAAACATGGCACGACATCACCCTTCGTGCATTATCTCTCTTCCTCACCCAAATAACAATCACAGTTAAGGGCAAAGAAAGAAACAGTAATTCATAAACCGTCCCATCAAGGGCAATCAATAATTTTCTTCACAACAAGTCCTAACAAGGAAGAACAATAACAATTCATCTGTAACATATCTCAAATAATCATTTTTTTTCTAACGACTCACGGTCATACTAGACGCCAGTGTATGGATGCTCGTCACCACAGCCCATACACCGCACTCGATCACATAACACATAACACATAATCCTATTCCCTCAAGCTAGGATAGAACAAACACTTACCTCGAATGCTTATGAACAATTCACCCCGTGGAAATGTCTTTTCCTTTTGAATTTGACTCCAATCCAATCGTATCTATACACAATTGATTTAATATCATCAATTCTACTTAACAAACTAGTTCATATTGCTAAATATGGTTTTTTACCACATTCTGCCCGGAATAGTAAAAATCGACCCCGAGCCCACATAATCGAAACTCAAGTTTCGAACCAAAATAATTTCACCCAATCTTCCATGAGTTCAAATATACAATTTGTTCTTAAGTTCGACTCCAAAACGAGGTCTAAATCGCAAATTCTTTGAAAGCCCTAACTATACCCATTTCTCAAATTTTCAACCAATTTATACATGTTTAAGCCTAAGGATTTGATTGATGTTGATGAAAAACGAAGAAAACGAGTTAACAATACTTACCCAATGAACTTTGATGAAGAAAAGCCTCAAAAATCGCCTAAAACGCTGTGGAGAAGGGGTTTGAACAGAAATGGGATTTTTATCCCGTTTCTGTTCTGTTTTCTGTCTTAAATTCACTGGGCGAAATTTTGTTCTACGCGATCGCGTGAATTGGGTCGCGATCGCGGAAGGCAAATATTCAACACTACGCGATCGCGTGGACAATGCTGCGATCGCGTAGAAGAATTTCGCTGGGTGGCTCATTTGTACTACGCGATCGCGTGAAAAGGGTCGCGATCGCGGTGAAGGAAAACGGAAAGCTACGCGATCGCGTGCAGACGGCTGCGATCGCGTTGAAGAAAGACGTAAAGCTTCGCGATCGCGTGAAGAGAGCCGCGATCGCGTTGAGTAACGTGACAAGGCAGTGCGATCACGTGAACAAGTCCGTGATCGCGTAGGGTAAAATGTCTGTGTAAATATTGCAGAAAATCTGCCAGTTTTCTAAGTCCAAAAACACCCCGAACCACCTCCGAAACACTTCCGAGCCCTCGGGGCTCCAAACCAAATATGTACACTAACTCAAAAACATCATACGAACTTGCTCGCGCGATCAAATCGCTAAAATAACATCAAAATCAATGAATTGAGCCTTAAAGCTCAAGAATTCTTTAAGATTTCATTATTTCCAAACTTTCCAATTTAAGGCCGAAACACGTCAAACGACGTCCGTTTTCAACCAAACTTTACAGGAAGCGCTTAACCAATATATATGACCAGTACCGGGCGTCGGAACCAAAATACGAGCCCGATACTAGTACTTTTTAATCAAAATTCAGTTTCATTTTCCTTAAACATTTTCAGAAAACAATTTAACAGAAAAATTCTTTTACTGGGGTTCTAGACCTCGGATTTCAATTCCGGACATATGCCCAAGTTCCATATTTTTTTACGGATTTTCTGAAATAGTCAAATCACGGATCCGGGTCCGTTTACCAAAAATGTTGACCAAAGTCAACCATATCAATATTAATATCAAAATTCTTCTACTTTTTCACATATTTCACATATTTAAACATAATTATTTTTCAGCTTTGTGCCCGGACTGTGCACGCAAATCGAGGCAGCATAGAATGAGGTTTTCAAGGCCTCAAAAGCTCGGAATGAATAATAAAACAAGTGATGACCCTTTGGGTCGTCACAATCTCCACCTCTAAAATAACCGTTCGTCCTCGAACGGACAAAAGAAAGAAGTACCGTAGTCAGGAAACAAATGTGAGTAGCGGCTCCGCATATTAGACTCGGACTCCCAGGTCGATGCCTCAGGAGGCTGACCTCTCCACTGAACACGCACGGAAGGATAACTCTTCGACCTCAACTGTCGAACCTGCCGGTCTAGAATGGCTACCGGCTCCTCCTCGTAAGATAGATCATTGTCCAATTGGACAGTACTGAAGTCTAACACATGTGTGGGATCGCCGTGGTATCTCCGAAGCATAGATACATGAAAAACCGGATGCACGGCTGATAAGCTAGGCGGCAAAGCTAATCTGTAAGCCACCCCTCCCACTCTGTCTAGAATCTCAAATGGACCAATATACCTAGGGCCGAGCTTGCCCTTCTTCCCAAACCTCATCACGCCCTTCATAGGCGACACCCGGAGCAATACTCGTTCACCAACCATGAAATCTACATCTCGAACCTTACGATCCGCATAAGTCTTCTGCCTGGACTGAGCTGAACGCAATCTCTCCTGAATAGTCTTGACCTTATCCAAGGCCTCCTGAACTAAGTCTGTACCCAACAACCGAGCCTCTCCCGGTTCAAACCATCCAACTGGTGATCGACATCGCCTACCATACAACGCCTCATACGGAGCCATCCGGATGCTAGATTGGTAACTGTTATTGTAGGCGAACTCTGCTAATGGTAGAAACTGATCCCACGAGCCTCCGAAATCAATAACACAGGCTCGAAGCATGTCCTCGAGAATCTGAATAGTCCTCTCGGACTGGCCATCCGTCTGAGGATGAAATGCTGTACTCAACTGAACCTGGGTGCCTAACTCCCGCTGGACCGCTCTCCAGAACCGCGAGGTAAACTGCGTACCCCGATCAGAGATAATAGATACTGGCACCCCGTGGAGACGAACAATCTCCCTAATGTAAACCTCCGCTAACCTCTCCGACGAGTAGGAGATAGATACTGGAATAAAGTGTGCTGATTTGGTCAGTCTATCAACAATGACCCAAATAGCATCAAATTTCCTCCGAGTCAAAGGAAGTCGAGTAACGAAGTCCATAGTGATCCGCTCCCATTTCCACTCGGGAATTTCAATCCTCTGGAATACACCACCAGGTCTCTGGTGCTCATATTTCACCTGCTGACAATTTAGACACCGAGCGACATACGCAACGATATCTTTCTTCATTCCGCGCCACCAATAGTGTTGCCGTAAGTCCTGGTACATCTTCGCGGCGCCTGGGTGAATAGAATACCGCGAACTGTGGGCCTCTGCTAAGATCAACTCTCGAATCCCTTCGACATTGGGCACACAAACTCGACCCCGCAATTTCAATACCCCATCATCATCTAGATTTACCTGTGTGGCACCTCCCCGCTGTATTGTATCTCTCAACTCACGCAAATGAGGATCATCAAATTGCCTCTCACGGATACGCTCTAATAAGGAAGAACGAGCGACCGTGCGGGCTAACACTCTGCTAGGCTCAGAAATGTCTAATCTCACGAACCGGTTGGCTAAGGCCTGGACATCTAGAGCTAATGGTCTCTGATTGACCGGAATATATGCAAGACTACCCATGCCGGCATACTTTCTACTCAATGCATCGGCCACCACATTGGCCTTACCTGGGTGATATAATATATTAACATCATAGTCTTTTAGCAACTCTAACCATCTCCGCTGTCGTAGATTCAACTCCTTCTGTTTGAACAAGTACTGTAGGCTTTTGTGATCAGTGTACACCTCACATGTCACACCATATAGATAATGCCTCCGGATCTTTAAGGCATGAACCACTGCTGCTAACTCAAGATCATGAACTGGATAATTCTTCTCATGTATCTTTAACTGCCTCGAAGCATAAGCGATAACCTTACCATCCTGCATCAATACCGCTCCAAGCCCTGTACGAGATGCGTCACAATAAACCGTATAAGGCCCTGTACCTGTAGGTAGTACCAACACCGGTGCGGTGGTCAAGGCTGTCTTGAGCTTCTGAAAGCTCGCCTCACACTCTTCTGACCACTGGAACTGGACACCCTTCTGGGTCAACCTGGTCATCGGGGCTGCAATAGAAGAAAACCCCTCTACAAAACGACGGTAGTAACCTGCTAATCCCAAGAAACTCCGAATCTCAGTCACTGAAGCTGGTCGAGGCCAATTCTGGACTGCCTCAATCTTCTTTGGGTCTACTTGAATACCTTCCACTGATACAATGTGACCCAGAAATGCTACCGAACTCAGCCAGAACTCACATTTAGAAAATTTGGCATATAGCTGGTTATCTTTCAGAGTCTGAAGAACCACTTTGAGGTGCTGCTCGTGCTCTTCCTGGCTGCGGGAGTACACCAGGATGTCATCTATGAAAACTATCACGAACAGATCTAAGTAAGGCCCGAATACTCGATTCATCAACTCCATGAATGCTGCTGGGGCATTGGTCAACCCGAAGGACATGACCAAGAACTCATAATGCCCATATCTAGAGCGAAAGGTCGTCTTAGGAATGTCAGCCGCCCTGATCTTCAGCTGATGGTAGCCTGACCTCAAGTCTATCTTAGAAAATACCCTCGCTCCCTGGAGCTGGTCAAACAAATCATCAATCCTCGGCGGTGGATATTTATTTTTGATAGTCACCTTGTTTAACTGCCGGTAATCAATACACATCCGCATCGAGCCATCCTTCTTCTTTACAAATAACACAGGTGCTCCCGAGGGGGAAACACTGGGCCTGATAAAGCCCTTCTCAAGAAGGTCCTGCGACTGATCTTTCAACTCTTTTAGTTCCGGTGGGGCCATACGATAGGGTGGAATAGAGATGGGTTGGGTACCCGGTGCCAGATCAATACAGAAATCAATATCCCTGTCGGGTGGCATGCCCGGCAGGTCTGAAGGAAAAACCTCCGGAAACTCCCGTGCAATAGGGACCGACTCAATGGAAGGAACTTCTGCGCCGGAATCACGAACATAAGCCAAATAAGCTAGACACCCCTTCTCGACCATACGTCGAGCCTTAACATAAGAAATAACGGTGCGAACGGAGTGGCTTGAGGTACCCTTCCACTCTAATCGGGGTGATTCTGGCAAGGCTAAGGTGAGAGTCTTAGCATGACAATCAAGAATAGCATGGTATGGGGACAACCAGTCCATCCCCAATATGACATCAAAATCTACCATATCCAAGAGCAACAGATCAACACGGGTCTCAAGACCCCCAAATATAACTACGCACGCACGATGCACCCGATCGACTACAATAGAGTCACCCACTGGCGTAGCCACATAAACTGGAATATCCAGAGCATAGCTGGGCACGGCCAAATACGGTGCGAAGTAGGAAGACACATAGGAATATGTAGATCCGGGGTCAAATAATACTGAAGCACCTCTGCCACACACAAGAATAGTACCTGTAATCACGACATCTGATGCCTCTGCCTCTGGCCTGGCTGGTAAAGCATAGAATCGGGGATCTGCACCTCCCTCTGAGCTGCGTCTCTAGGACGACCATCAACTGGCTGACCTCTACCTCTCGCTGGACGGTCTCCGCCTCTACGGTCTCGACCTCCACCTCTATAATCTCTACCCCCGCCTCTGGCTGGCTGGGTAGGCCGAGGGTCAGCTGGGGCCCGAATCATAGGACGAGGACCTCGCTGCTGAGAGTTGCCCGCTGCTATAGGGCAATTCCTGATAAAATGACCCGGGTCGCCACAACCGTAGCAACTCTTAGACTGATAGGGCTGCTGGCCCTGACGACCTGAATGGCCTCCACGAACGCTCTGAAGAGGCTGAGCACTAATAGGAGACTGGTCTGAATAATACCCCGAGAACCACGATCACCTGATCCACCCTGTGAAGCCTGAAGGGCGGAATGAAAAGGCCTGGAAGACTGGCCTCTATCAAAGGATTCTCTGCCACCAGAGGAAGAACCACCAAACCTGCCTGAATGACGAGGCCTCTTATCCGAAGAATAACCGCCTCCCCTAGCAAGAGCCATCTCAACTCTGCGTGTTGCATTGGCTGCCTCCTGAAATGATATGTCACTCCCCACGCCCATAGCCATCCGGAGTCTAATCGGATGATTAAGCCCATCTATAAACTTGCGGACCCTCTCCCGCTCAGTGGGAAGTATCACCATTGCATGACGAGCCAAGTCGATAAACCTCGTCTCATACTGTGTAACTGTCATAGTGCCCTGATGGAGGCGCTCAAACTGCCTCCGAAGTAAATCCCGCCGAGTAGTAGGGAGAAACTTCTCCATAAATAGTTCCGCAAACTGGTCCCATGATAGAGTTGGGGACCCTGCTGGTCGAGTCAGGCAATAATCTCTCCACCAAGTCTTGGCTGATCCTGCAAGTCTGAAAGTACAAAAATCAACTCCGTTTGTCTCCACGATCCCCATAGTCTTGAGAATCTCATGGCAACTGAATAAAAAGTCCTGAGGATCCTCTGATGCGGCTCCACTGAATGTAGTGGTAAATAGCTTGGAGAACCGATCAAGCCTCCATAACGAATCGGAAGTCATGGCCGCTCCATCACCGGCATGAGCTGTGGTACCTGACTGAGTGGCCACAGCTGGCTGAATTACTGGTGCCTGAGGCTGAGGAGCTACTGGCTCCGGAGTATGAGCAATAGGAGTCCGGGCCCCTCCTCCAGCCTGAGAAGTGGCTGGGGCAACTGATAATAAACCCGCTCTGGCAATGCTGTCCATGAATCCCGCTATTCTGATCAAGGCATCCCGGAGATCTGGGGTAATTAAAGCCTCTCCCGGGACCTGAGCTGGGCCCACTGGAGCTGCTGGAATCGGAACCTCCTCGTCAATCTCAATATGGGGCTCCACCTCTGGGGTAGCTGCTTGGGGCTGAGCTCTACCCCTACCACGGCCTCTGATACGGCCTCGACCCCTGCCCCTCACAGGAGCTGTCTGGGGCTCAGGCTGCTGGTCAGCGGACGAAGAAGTGCGTGTCCTTACCATCCGCGAAAGGACAGAATAGAAATTCAATCAGTAATTGAGGATCAAGTAGCACGACAAGAAAGAACAAATGAGAGACTTTTTTCCTAACTCAATAGACTCTGAAGGACAAGTACAGACGTCTCCGTACCTACCTCTCAAACTCTACTAAGGTTGTTCGTGAGTGGTGAGACCTATGTAACCTAGAGCTCTGATACCAACTTGTCACGACCCGGATTTTCCCCCAATATCGGGATCGTGATGGCGCCTACTCGTAGTAGCTAGGCAAGCCACTGTGTTCATACTATCCTATTTTTAACACAATTTTAATTAAATAAATGCGGAATACTTTATCAAATGGAAATAATAAATCACGAGGTAAAAATCATACTGAAATCCTCTACCCAAGACTTGGAGTCACCAACTCACAAACTACTATGGAATACTACACATAAAAGTCTGAAGGAAATATAACATAATTCTGTTTGTCTCGGAACAATGAGACTACAGCTATTAACATAATTAAAGAAAGAGACGCCGGGCTTGCGGACGTCTGCAAGCTACCTCGGTCTCAAATGTGATCAACTCCCACGCAAACGATTTACTGCTGTTGCTCCTGATCGAAACCTGGACCTGTGCAAAAATGCACAGAAGTGTAATATCAGCACAACCGACCCCATGTTCTGGTAAGTGCCGGCCTATCCCGGCGAAGTAGTGACAAGCCTAGGACCAGACACCCCACATAAACCTGTGCAAATTCAATATATATATGTGTACCACAAAATAACAAGAAATAACCAAGTATTAACACGATAAGGAATATCTTAAAGAATTCAACAATTAACCACAGTTAATAATTTCACAAGGAAAAACAAAGTGTAATGTAAACACAAATAATATCAATTCAAGGAATAGCAAACAGTTGCACGTCATCACCCTTCGTGCTTTTACTCTCATCCTCACATCCATAGTACGGCATGATCCTTCGTACATGGTTCAATAATAGGGCACGGCATGATCCTTCGTGCATAATCAATAATAAGGCACGGCATGATCCTTCGTGCATAATCAATAATAAACATGGCACGGCATGATCCTTCGTGCATAATCAATAATAAACATGGCACGGCATGATCCTTCGTGCATAATCAATAATAAACATGGCACGGCATCACCCTTCGTGCATTATCTCTCTTCCTCACCCAAATAACAATGACAGTTAAGGGCAAAGAAAGAAACAGTAATTCATAAACCGTCCCATCAAGGGCAATCAATAATTTTCTTCACAACAAGTCCTAACAAGGAAGAACAATAACAATTCATCTGTAATATATCTCAAAATAATCATTTTCTAACGACTCACGGTCATACTAGACGCCGGTGTATGGATGCTCGTCACCACAGCCCATACACCGCACTCGATCACATAACACATAACACATAATCCTATTCCCTCAAGCTAGGATAGAACAAACACTTACCTCGAATGCTTATGAACAATTCACCCCGTGGAAATGTCTTTTCCTTTTGAATTTGACTCCAATCCAATCGTATCTATACACAATTGATTTAATATCATCAATTCTACTTAACAAACTAGTTCATATTGCTAAATATGGTTTTTTACCACATTCTGCCGGAATAGTAAAAACCGACCCCGAGCCCACATAATCGAAACTCAAGTTTCGAACCAAAATAATTTCACCCAATCTTCCATGAGTTCAAATATACAATTTGTTCTTAAGTTCGACTCCAAAACGAGGTCTAAATCGCAAATTCTTTGAAAGCCCTAACTATACCCATTTCTCAAATTTTCAACCAATTTATACATGTTTAAGCCTAAGGATTTGATTGATGTTGATGAAAAACGAAGAAAACGAGTTAACAATACTTACCCAATGAACTTTGATGAAGAAAAGCCTCAAAAATCGCCTAAAACGCCGTGGAGAAGGGGTTTGAACAGAAATGGGATTTTTATCCCGTTTCTGTTCTGTTTTCTGTCTTAAATTCACTGGGCGAAATTTTGTTCTACGCGATCGCATGAATTGGGTCGCGATCGCGGAAGGCAAATATTCAACACTACGCGATCGCGTGGACAATGCTGCGATCGCGTAGAAGAATTTCGCTGGGTGGCTCATTTGTACTACGCGATCGCGTGAAAAGGGTCGCGATCGCGGTGAAGGAAAACGGAAAGCTACGCGATCGCGTGCAGACGGCTGCGATCGCGTTGAAGAAAGACGTAAAGCTTCGCGATCGCGTGAAGAGATCCGCGATCGCGTTGAGTAACGTGACAAGGCAGTGCGATCGCGTGAACAAGTCCGCGATTGCGTAGGGTAAAATGTCTGTGTAAAAATTGCAGAAAATCTGCCAATTTTCTAAGTCCAAAAACACCCCGAACCACCTCCGAAACACTCCCGAGCCCTCGGGGCTCCAAACCAAATATGTACACTAACTCAAAAACATCATACGAACTTGCTCGCGCGATCAAATCGCTAAAATAACATCAAAATCAATGAATTGAGCCTTAAAGCTCAAGAATTCTTTAAGATTTCATTATTTCCAAACTTTCCAATTTAAGGCCGAAACACGTCAAACGACGTCCGTTTTCAACCAAACTTTACAGGAAGCGCTTAACCAATATATATGACCTATACCGGGCGTCGGAACCAAAATACGAGCCCGATACTAGTACTTTTTAATCAAAATTCAGTTTCATTTTCCTTAAACATTTTCAGAAAACAATTTAACAGAAAAATTCTTTTACCGGGGTTCTAGACCTCGGATTTCAATTCCGGACATATGCCCAAGTTCCATATTTTTCTACGGATTTTCCTGAAATAGTCAAATCACGGATCCGGGTCCGTTTACCAAAAATGTTGACCAAAGTCAACCATATCAATATTAATATCAAAATTCTTCTACTTTTTCACATATTTCACATATTTCAACATAATTATTTTTCAGCTTTGTGCCCGGACTGTGCACGCAAATCGAGGCAGCATAGAATGAGGTTTTCAAGGCCTCAGAAGCTCGAAATGATTAATTAAATAAGTGATGACCCTTTGGGTCGTCACAGAAGTAGACCATCTATTGAAGCAGGGTTATCTCACTGAATTATTTAGTGAGAAAGGAAAGAAGTCTTACATGAAAAATAGACAAGAACCGTTGAAACCCCCGTCACCTAAGAGAACCGTGAATGTTATAAATGGAGGAGAAGGTATATGTGAGGTGACGTATCCATCTTCCAACAAAGTCTCAAACTCTCAACTATGCCCGAGAAACGCGAATGCCAGCCGAGGGAAGGAGAAATTATTGCTTATGACGATGCAGACATGGAAGGAGTCATCTCCCCTCACAACGACGCACTGGTAATATCTTTACGTATACATGATATTAAAATAAAAAGAGTCTTGATTGATCCAGGAAGTTCAGCAAACATCATCCTACTAAGGGTGTTACGGGAGATGCAAATGGGGGGCAAGATGATCCCAAAGGCGCATACTTTATCAGGATTCAATAAATCCAGCATAGTAACTAAAGGAGAGGAAAATTTAGTAACTTTTATAGAAGGTATAGAAAAAGATACCAAATTTTAGGTAGTAGATCTGGAGATGGCATACAATATAATCATGGGAAGACCATGGATCCACGAGATGGGTGTTGTTCCATCGACCTTGCATCAAATCATGAAGTTCCCAACACCATGGGGAGTTCGTCAAGTTTATGGGGAACAATATGCACCTCGTAGCGCCAAATAGAGAAGTTAAAAGTCTGGAGGTATGTCACACCCCAAATCGAGGAACATGACCGGCGCCTGACCGGGTTGCCCCAGTCAAGCGGACCTGGGTGCCTTTCATTCCCACGCGTTACCCCTGTGGTTATTGTTTCTCATTAACCAAATATCTTACTAACCATGAATGATTTCACATTAAACAAATAAAACCATACGAGTGATTCATTAACAAGTTTGCAGTTTTTACAATGCCCGACATAACATAATGTATACATAAGACTGGAGTCCCACAGTTTACATGTCTACAGAGCCTCTAGGATAAAAAAAAGGGAATACAATACTTGTCGGTAACAAGGCTCCGGCTATACCTTACAAAACCAAAATGAAATCTAAACAAAAGTGGCATGAACCACACGGGGCCCCAAGGAAGAAAGGGGCTCACCAAAACGGGCAGTGGAAGGAGAAGGATACTACTGCCGATGAGCTGAAGTGCCTGCTAATGATCCACCTACAATCATAACACGAATGTAGCGTCCCCGGCAAAAGGGACGTTAGTACACTTGAATTGTACTGGTATGTATGGACAAACTTTGTCCCAAGTAAACTCAAGCCATTAAATTACATCAACAATTAATTAAGCCAGCCCACCCATGTTTCCACATTTTCCTCATTTCAAATAATTCTCAACACAAAGCACTTTCTACGATCAACCAATTTAACAATAACCAATCAATCACATAAAGCACAAGTAGTCAAACAAAGGGGCAATCGGTGCCCCACAGGTTGCAAACTCTCCTGCTGTCTCCTTTCACATTTTCACATTATTGATTTCTGTATCAATTTTCAATAGCGATTTTGATCGCTTTCCATCCTTATTGCCCCTGACCACCCTTATTACCTCAGCCACCCTTATCACCCCAACCCACACCTTATTTCCTCACGTTGCGGCGCGCAACACGACCCCGCCTTACGGTTTAAAACACAACAATTTCAAACAGCAGATAAGGTACTACACACAATTTCAACAAATTCAAATAAGCAACTCGCACATTGTTTCATGCTCTCAATTATATTTCAAATCAATATCACAACCATGTTACAATATTTCCACAATTCAAGTGTTTCATCTCTTTTCACAATAAACAAATTCTCAAGCGTTTCGTTTGTTTTACACAAGGTGCCATATAGGCCATCATAATCATTATTCACAACTCTTTACCCATTTCGACTCTCATTTAACTTTCGGTTCATATTCTATACCACATCACCCATATTTCAACAACAACTTTGAGAATTTCACACAATTTGTCAAATTAACATTAACCAAGCAATTTTCACACATATAGGCGATTTCACAAGAATCAAATTTAGCCATACATACCTGGTGATGAGTTTTCTTCCTACTTTATGCTTACCCAAGATATCCTACTCTTGCCAACCTTGTTCTTGAAGACTCTTACTTCTACTCACTTCTTTTTACTAGAAATCAAGTTCAATAATCATGCATGAGTGTAAAAATTCTATTTTCAAAAGCTATTATATGAAAACCTCTCTTTACCCAATTTAAAACTGAAAATCAAAGAAAATAGTTAGGGTTTTTACCTTGAAAAGATTGGGGAAGTTGAATCCTTGCCCTAGGATCCCTTGGAATTAAGTGGTTAGAACAATCTTTGAAGATGAAGAACTTCTCTCTCTAAAACCCTTCTATTCTCTCTCTAATTTTGGTAAGATGATATGAGAAAATGAGGGTGAAAGGTGTTATATTAAAGAACAGATCGGGTCAAAATGTTACAAAAATCTGGACCGGGTCAATTATGCGGTGCACTTTGCGACTGCAGAATCAACATGCGGTCCGCATAGTGACCGCAGAATGGCCTCAAAATTACACAGGTTCTGTTACAGAATGCGACCAATATGCGGTCCGCATTCTTGATCTGCGGTCGCAAAATGCACCGCAGATTCACTATGCGATCGCATATCGACCGCATTTTCAACACGATTTTGGGAAACTCTCTGGTACGCTTTGCGGCAAGAATGCGGTCCGCATAACAGGTTTGCGGTCGCATTCTTGACCGCATATTTGACACTTTTCTGGAAAACTTTATTCTCTACATTTTTGACACTTAAATCACTACCAAGGGTCCGAACCGCAGCGAGCAAGCTCGCCGCGAAGAATTCTACGCATTCCTAACACATTATTCGGACCATGACACCACAGCTACTAGGTTTTATGCACAAAAATTTTACGGGGCCTTACAAGGTAAGTCAACTTGGAAGGTACGTGATATCCTTTTAGTAAAGGCTATGGTAAACACTCTCTAAGACCAACCTGTCAATTTCTTACATACGTGACATTTTGATTCTTAAGCATGATATTCATAATCGTGATGCTTGAAATAAATCGGCTTATGGAATGAAAGCACAGGTTCATGCAACACCTAAGAAAAAAAAACGTCGTATATGATTTTTGCCTCAGTCATTACTAGAAATGCCTTTCAAGTCTTATACTAGAGTTTCTGTAGAAAGTTGCTAGCCTTTACTGGAAACTATAATGCCTATCGTTTGTCGAGATTTTACTAACGGTTTTAGATGCTAGGCACAAATCCTAACCCATACCAAATGATGAGATACAACCTGCATAGCAAAAAAAAGAATACTTGTAAATTCTAAGCCTAAGGTTACACAGATCTGATGGAAATGCATACGGGTAGGCAGTCTATATCTAAAAGCTATATTTTTTAGTCCCGTATATGTTTTTTGTTTCAGGGAAAGGGTTAGCTTATGAGTAACAACCAAAATGCTCAAGGCCTCATCCCTACAGCGCCTACACACTTGGGGATTGCACAGTACGGATAGCTTCGTGCAAGAAAGTAGACGCGGGACCATAAAAAGATACGGGAATTCAAAAACCCTTGCAAAAGATAGCTTCGTGCAAAAAAGTATGTAGGACCACGAAAGAGATACGGGAGTTCAAAGGATAGCTAAAAGCTGCAAATAGCTACGTTTTACTCTGCAAAAACATTTTTCAATGTTGTAAACACTTTATAAGTCCTTTCTAAATACATAAAGATAGGACTATGGCTGCGTGCTAAAACAGGTTGTAAAGGAAAAACGTTGTGTATTTTTTATTTAAAAATCTGTTGCACAAAAAACAGTTGCGAGAAAGTCATAGACGTACTACAACGCATGTATTATTCAAAATTTGCTCAAGTTAATGAATAAAAACTTGTCCAAATTACTTTACACAAACATGTGATTCCTATTTCTTTTATCGTATAGCACCATTTATGAGGTTGAGACGTCTTCTTCATTAAGTGCCAATATATAAAAGAGCCCTCTTTTATAATCCTCGTGTTGACAAGTCCACGAGTGAATCAGTAAAGCATTTTGAAAAGGATAAAAATGCAAAATTATTCCATAAGTCCTAAGTACGAAAATAGGCAAGAATAAAATATAAAGAGGTATTAATTAATCTTTAAAATATAAAGGGTTCAAACAAAGAATCCTTACAAAATAAGAAGATTATACAAATATCCCATAAACTGCGGACTGATTCAAAAATTGGAAATCTCAACTCTCTGCTGAGGAAGTAGACCTCTCCGACGCTTTTAAGTTAACCTCCTCATTTGCAGGATTTACAGACGCTAAGGAAGCAGAAACAGTTGAACCACTAGGAGGGAAAGAAGGCACGGTGGCCTCGATTGTTGTAGCCAGAGTTGTGGCAGGAGCAACTCCCTCATTGGGAGGATCATCAGCCACGGTCAAGTCATCAGGAGGAGAAGAAGATTGTTGGGCCACCTCAATAGTGCTCAAAACCTTGGCTAACTCAGACTTCAAGTCGAAACCCTCTTAGCTAGCCTCCATTAAGGCATCCCGACGAGAATTCGGGAAAGTCCAGCTCACCTCCGCATCAAAATTCTCCTCAAGGAGGGCATAATCCTTCTTCCATGAGGTAAGTTTGTCCTTTAACGATTGGTTTTCATTCAAAGCGGAGTTAAAGGAGACTTCCAGGGAGGCACGGGATTCTTCCCAGGCACGTGCCTTATCAGAGGAAGCTTGCAAATCGGCCTAAGCCTGAGATAGGGTTTGCACTAGCTCTCCCGCATACTTTTCTTTCTTGTTCAAGAGAACCTTAAGCACCCTAATCTCCTCACTGGACCTAGACAATTGTTCAGAAAAAGAACATTCTTGACTTTCTTTTTCTTTCTCCACCTCGCCGAGGGAAGCCTTAGGCCCGTCCAATTCAGAAGCCAAAGTTCGATTTTGTTGCTCTAAGTTATGGCTGTGCTCCTGTAAATCCGTAACCTTCTTTTGAGCATCTCTCAACTGTTCTCGCCAATTAGCTGCTTTGGCATCTGCTTTCTTAGCCTTCCTTTCAGCTTCAGAAACAGGTCGGTCAGCTTCACGAACGTTCCTCTCCAAAATGGAAATTCTCCCCATAAGCTCTGTACCTATAAGGTTGTCCTGTATAACAAATGTGTATGAGTGGAAATCAAGAGAAACGATTTTTCTTAAAAAAATAGATAAGAAACATACCTTCAAAGTATTGTGAACTATGTCGTTCACTAGAGTCAGACAGCTATGGCTGTCCATTTTCCCTTTCTCAATATCCCCAATCAGGGGCTTAAGCCAGGCATCTGCCCTGCCTGGCTTCCTTAAGAGGCTCCTGTTTGCCGGAACCTCAAGTGTAACACTCCTCATAGCCATGCTCCTACTGCTAGAACCCTCTTCCACGCAGCTGACAGAAAGAGGTACGGTAGAGGAGGTAAAGATGGCGGTATTTGCAAAATTCTGAACAAGGACGGGAGCAGAAGTTGGAAAAGAAGTGGGAGTGGGAATGGTAGCCGTGTGGTTATTTGAAGTGACAAAAGAGACAGGTGGAATAGAAACGGAAGTTGAAAGGGGGATTTCCTCCAAAACTGGGCCAAAATCACCACCCCCGAAACCTTCGAGGAAAAGGCGTTGAGTAGACTTGGGAGTGTCATTTGGAACAGTATCTTCATCGGATATAATAGTGATGGGCTCAGAGGTACGAACAGGAGGAACTTCAGTAGCAGGAGGAGCTTCGGCTTCATCTTCTGAAATTATCACTCGTCTCCTAGACCTGGGACGAGCTACCAAGGGTGTATCTTCATCTTCTTCCACGTCAGAATCTTCCTCAAATTTTGTCCTCTTTATTATAATATCTCGTGACCTCCTTGAAGTTGAAGAAGTCTGGGAAGAAGTTCAAAGAGCAAGAGTCGCTTCAGCTATCATACCTCGATTGGGAAATCCTGACAAAAAGAAGGATATAAGATCAGATATGAAAAAGTTTTTAATATAAGCAAAGGAAACAGCAAGTGAATACCATGAGTTCTGACCCTCCAGCCACGCCTAGCAGAGATTGACCTCCAAGTACGTGCCTCCATGGTTACAGCCTTCAAAAGAACATCGACCCAAGCACGGAAATCAGGGATAAGTTTCACATCTCCCATGATAGCTATTCAAAAAAGCGAAATAAAAGTGTGTTAATAACAGAATAATGGAATGTCAAAAAAATAGACACGGCAAAAAATAAAACACTTAAGAGTCATGTTCCACTTCTCCGGAAAAGGCGTGTTGGATTCACCAACCAGATCAACTGTGGGAACACTTACAAACCGTACATACCAACCATGATCATTAACATCTTCAGGGTTTATCAAAACCCTCTTTCCTCTAGCAGACAAAGAAAAGACTCTGTTGTGGAAAAGTTTGGGGTGGTAAAGGTGAATCAAGTAAGGAAAGGTGAAATTTACACATGCCTTTTTTAAAATAAACCTTAAGCATGCTACTGCTCTCCAAACCAGAGGACTGACTTGGGCTAAACAGATTTTGAAGAAGCGGCAAAATTCGAGAATCACTCGGTCAATTGCAGGAGAAAATCCCAGAGTAAAGGGGTAAGTATAAATGCAAGAAAAACCAGGGGTAAGAAGAAATCCTTTGGTTAGGGTTAGGAATAACAATGGGGGTACTAGCTCTCCAATGACAATCCTCCCAAATTAAAGGAACCATTGGTTCAGTAATTATAGAGGGGTAATTATCAACCTTCTCCAACCTGAGCATTTGCTCGCAAAGAACCTCCTTATCATATTCAAAGGACAAGTGTGATGGTACAACTTCGTCTACCGTCGGTTCATAAAGAGGTTCCGCAGATTCTTTTCCCTTGGAAGAAGGTTTTTTGGATAAAGAGCCCCTGGAAGAAGTGGTAGAAAGGATAGCAGAACCAGATATGCCGCCCCGTATCGATCCCATACCACGAGGAGCACTAGGTCCGCCCCTTCGATGCCTTGCGGGAGCATTGGGGAATTGGTCAAGGATTGGAACTTTTCTAGGGTTAGAAAATGCCATGGCTCAACACGTTTTTACAAAAGAAGAGTAGAAGGAAGAAGCAAAGAGTTACTCAGTGAAAAGGATAAAGAAGAAGAAATCGAAGGAGTATACGAAAAGCGATGGGTAAACCTGGAAAAGTAATGATGAAACGCCTATAATAAAGGTAACCATCACTTCATGAATAAAGTAAAGAAAAGGCATCAAACTCACATAACTAGTGGAGAAGTGACACGTATATGGTGCATTAAATGGAAGGGACAACTGAAGCATCAATACTGACATAGCATTTATTATGACAAAAATTCCCTTTTTAAGCATCCACTTCCCATATATTTAAATGATAAACAAATGGAAAGTGGGGGGACTATCTGTATTGGGGAAAAACTTTTATGACGTGGCAAGACACGTGGAATATGCGCAAGGTTAGTATTCTGAAGGAAGGTGAACGAAAGACACAAAAGAATAAAATAGACACGGGACGCAATACGACTGCGAAACCCGTGCCTATTTGGAGCGGGCTAGAACGTGATTTCAGAAGACAAAGGATTTCAGAAGACAAAGGAAGTAGATATGAGCACCGTATCTTTTCATAACACCTAGAAGTAACGGGTCAAAAAACATTTAAAGCATGGATCTGAAGGCAGAAAGGAGTCTAAATTCAATCATTAAACATCCTATACGTTAAAGGATCATCATTTAATGAAAATGATTGTGTAACGACCTATTTAATGTCATTTATTGCTCATTAAAACTTACGTTTTATTCCTCCATCTAGAGTCAACTATAAAAGGAGGAAGTTATACCCATTATAATACACAACAGTCACTGGAATACAACCTTTTTACTGTCTATTCTGATTATTGAAAGCCTACTACATTTTTTTCGGTCTCTTGATTATCAGTAACCCGATTTCTCTATTATATTCTAGTTTTAATCGAAGTTAAATATTTTGGTTAAACAAGGCTGACAAGGAATTAGTCAGAAATACATGATTTTATTGAAGAATCATCCTAGAAATCCATGAAAAAATAGCCAAATTATATAAAATTAGGGCTTGAGATCTGCAATATAAAATGTAGTCATGGTTATGACTATTCACATGAGTATTTCAAATCCATCAAATATTTGATTATATGTACACACTTATGACTAATTACGAATAGTCCAATGGACTTATTTGAATGAGTCATAGTGAATGGACTTATTAGAAAATAGATTTGTAACCTTCTAAAAGCATGCTGCACATAATTCATGTTATAACCTTTCCATACATAAACGGAATATTATTACACACATTCATACTACGCCTATTCTTTATAACCCTACGACAACATCAGGACTAAACATATTTTGGTGACTTCTATATATTTGTGTATACGATTGGTAGTATATTATTGGCCTAGTATGATTATCAACGATATACAAACAGAAGTTTCTATTACTACAATCATATTAATCAAATGGACTAATACGATTGATTAATAGAGGTCAATAGTATTTAAAAGAGTCATTAATATTGTTGGACATGTGCTACAGCCTAGTTTAATTGGCTATGACCATTTTATATCGTATTACTCAAATATCGATTACTAAACACATACAATATCGTAAACAATGGTTACATGACTTAATTATGTCCTAGTATATCTACATAGTTTTACTCATAACCGTGTCCTAGCTATAGATAGTATAGTATTACCTCGTAGGACTAATATGAGGTAATACGTATGCATTCAACATCATGAATGTAAATGTTAATATATTACCCAATCATCGTTTATAATGTTTATGATAATATACTTGTAATGTGGAGGTTCATATTACGTATATCAGACCATTTAAAATTCCTATGATATATTCATACTAAATTACGAGCCTGGCCTATGGACATCTATTATTAATAATAGATCCGTATCTCCCGATAAGATATATACACACGTGATGGTAGTCAACTGGACCGTGAATTGTTTCAAATGTATCAAATGAATGGTAGGTATATTAATCGCTATTTATATAGAACATTGACATTTACGGATAATAACATACTACAATCATTTTAAAGAACTATTGATTGACATTTGTAAGTAATATGTGTTAGGACTTCCGTGATTGCTATATTAAAATATGTCATCATATGAATTACTCCAATCTGTTTAATTTAATCATTATCGGTATGACATCCCAATCCTCGTTATATGAATCCAATACTCTGTTGTCAGTCTATTATATATTACGTACGCTGTCATAAACATGGTGTATACTATTGTTGATACAAGTCGTAATTCATTCGACATTAGATTCAACCGGGACCGTTCTGTAAAGAGTCCTATGGAATAGCATTAGTAATATAATATATTACTTAAGTGGTGGACTTATACTTTAGTCCATCACTTAGGCATCCTATATAACGATTGATATATATGCATCCATTAATAAGGTATAGAGCATCAATTCATTTATTACTACGTTGACAATTTTTATAGACATAATATAATCCTAATATAATACCTAGTACATATTACTAGTACATATTCGTATACATAAAAATGAATAGTGGTCATAATATAAGTCTTTGAAATGTTATATTCTGCCCAGGTATTTAATTCAATGCGATCGCATGAGTAGCTGTGCGATCGCGTAGAACAAATTTGATATATAACTTTAATATATCCATGGTTGCTTGCGCTTCTAATCTTGGGCTCTAATTCTGTGATGAACCGGCCCGTCATCATGTGAGTTATCACTCCGTTATCCCCGTTATCTGCTTATTAATGTTGTAATATGTATGTTGGGTAAGTTTGAGTCAGTCCGGATCGAGTTTGGCTGAAATTGAGACAAATAGTCTCTTAGAAGAAGGAATAGTTCAGAAAAGTCAGCTGGATGTTGACCTGTGAGTTAGAGATCTCGGAATCTAATTCTGATGATTGGTCAGCTCCGAGAGGTCGTTTGTGAGCTAGGAGAGCGATCGGAAGTGAATTTGGAGGTCCGGTGAAGTTTTAGGCTTGAATTGGCCAAAGTTGAATTTTGGCGATATCCGATCAACAGGTGAGATTTTGATCCGGGAGTCGGAATGGATTTCCAACAGTTGCAGTAGCTCCGTTGTGTGATTTTGGATGTGCCTGCAAAATTTCAGGTCATTCGGAGATCGTTTGGTCGGGTTTTTGATCGAATGTCGGTTTTAGAAGTTTGAATGAAAACTTAGGCTTGAATTGCTTGAATTCGATGTTATTCCGTGTTAAAATATGTGTTTTTATCATTGGAACAAATTCGTATCGTGTTTTGGAGTATGTTGGTGGTTTTCGTTGGGGTCCCGGGGGCCTCGGGGTGAATCCGGACCATCATCCGGCGTTTTGAAGCAATGAGAAGTCTGTTGTAAATTGTAGATCACTGGGCATAATTTAAGCCTTCGCGTTCGCGTGGCATGGGCTGCGTTAGCGAAGGCTAGGAGGGTCAAAGCATCGCGATCGCGAGACTAGGTATCACATTCACGTAGGCCAGGATTCTTGAGCTTCGCGATCGCGTTCAGGGTGTCGCATTCGCGTAGGTGCGTGAGGGTGTGCATCGCGTTCGCGTGAGGGGTATCGCTAACGCGTAGAAGGAAAATCAGGCTCCTGGGAACTGGTGCATCGTGAACGCGTTGGAGAGGTCGCATTCGCGAAGGTTAAGCCGGAGCTGGGCATCGGGAACGCGTGGGAGTGAACGCGAACGTGTAAAGTAAATGGCCCAGGCAGTGATTTTAAAACCATAAACATTTCATTACGGGTTCATTTGCAAAACCCTCCATTTTTGAAGCCTAGAGAGTGGAAGTGAAGGGAAATAGCTGGGAGATCATCGGGATATTGTCGGAGGTAAGTTTTGTATTTTAATTACGCACTTTTATCATGAAATCATGGATTTTTTTTATGAAAATGGAGGATTAAAGGTGGGTTTTAGCCCTAGGCCTAAAATTGTAGAAAAATACCGATTTGAGCGGGGAAATAGAGTCAGAATTTGGTAAAGTTTATATGCCTAGACTCGTATTGAGACGAGGGTTCCGACTATGTAACTTTTATAATTTTTCGAAAAGCGCACCAAAAGTCGGGTTTTGACAACTTCGCGGGTTTTGATGCAATTTGGGTTATTTTGAATGAGTTGCGTAAATTTGGCATATATTGATGTATTATCATTGATTTTGAATAGATTTGGCATCCGAGGAGATTGATTTGCGAGGCAAGCACAAGGCGGGCTAAGGCTTCTACCGGTTCGAGGTGAGTGGTGATAGTAACTAATGTACTGAGGGTTTGAAACCCCGTACTAGCACTTCACAGTGCTATGTTGAGATGAGACATGCGTCTTGCGACGAGCGTGGTGACATTGTGATTGGGGACTTGGACTTGGTCCTTCCCGATTAATAGTATACTGTATGTTATGACCGATAATAAGATTATAACTGTGCAATTGGGCTGATAGCCATGTTTGGGGCCTTGTGCCGATCTGTAGAGCATTAGGGAACCTATAGAGCTAGGTGACCCTTATATCATGTTGGAAACATACACTCAGCCGTAATTACAACTGTATAGCACATTACGAGCTAGTACTAGATGTGTACTTTGAGAGATACTACCTAGGGTGGAAATCCCTATTCTAGCTGAGTGGGCTTGAGAGGCCAGGTCTATATTGACTGAGATAGGGTCAAGGGCCCACTGTGATATATTATATTAGGCCTGAAAGGCCAAGTATATACTGACTGGGATAGGGTCGAGGACCCATTATGATGTATTATATATATACCTATATTGGATCGGACTGCACGCCGCAGTAATATACATGTAATATACATGTGGGATGGACTGCACTGTCACGCCCCAAATCGAGGGACATGACCGGCGCCTGACCGGGTTGCCCCAGTCAAGCGGACCTGGGTGCCTTTCATTCCCACGCGTTAACCCTGTGTTGATTGTTTCTCATTAACCAAATATATTACTAATCATAAATGATTTCACATTAAACAAATAAAATGATACGAGTGATTCATTAACAAGATTTCAATTTTTACAACGCCCGACATAACACAATATATATACATAAGACTGGAGTCCCACAGTTTACATGTCTACAGAGCCTCTAGGATACAAAAGGGAAATACAATACTTGCCGGTAACAAGGCTCCGGCTATACCTTACAAAACCAAAATGAAATCTAAACCGAGTGGCATGAACCACACAAGGCCCCGAGGAAGAAAGGGGCTCACCAAAAACGGGCGGTGGAGGATGAAGGATACTACTGCCGATGTGCTGAAGTGCCTGCTACAGATCCACCTACAATCATGACACGAATGTAGCGCCCCCGACAAAAGGGACGTCAGTACACTTAAATTGTACTGGTATGTATGGACAAACTTTGTCCCAAGTAAACTCAAGCCATTAAATTACATCAACAATTAATTAAGCCAACCAACCATGTTTCCACATTTTTCTTATTTCAAATAATTCTCAACACAAAGCACTTTCTACAATCAACCAATTTAACAATAACCAATCAATCACGTAAAGCACAAGTAGTCAAACAAAGGGGCAATCAGTGCCCCACAGGTTGCAAACTCTCCTGCCGTCTCCTTTCACAATTTCACATTATTGATTTATGTATCAATTTTTAATAGCGATTTCGATCGCTTTCCATCCTTATTGCCCCCGACCACCCTTATTACCTCGGCCACCCTTATCACCCCAACCCACACCTTATTTCACCACGTTGCGGCGCGCAACACGACCCCGCCTTACAGTTGAAAACACAACAATTTCAAACAGCAGATAAGGTACTACACACAATTTCAACAAGTTCAAATAAGCAACTTACACATTGGTTCATGTTCTCAATTTCTTCTCAATTCAATATCACAACCATGTTACAATATTTTCACAATTCAAGTGTTTCATCTCTTTCCACAACAAACCAATTCTCAAGTGTTTCGTTTGTTTTCCACAAGGTGCCATACAGGCCATCATAGTCATTATTCACAATTCTTTTGCCAAATTAAACTCCCATTTTGCATCACTCATAGCTCGACAACAAACTTTGAATATCCAACAACAACATCAAGAATTTCACACAATTTGTCAATTTAACACGAAACAAACAACTTCACACATATAGGCGATTTCACAAGAATCAAAATTAGCCATACATACCTGGTGATGAGTTTTCTTCCGTTAACTTCCTACTTTATGCTTACCCACGCTATCTTACTCTTGCCAACCTTGTTCTTGAAGACTCTCACTTCTACTCACTTCGTTTTACTAAAAATCAAGTTCAATAATCATGCATGAGTGTAAAAATTCTATTTTCAAAAGCTATTATATGCAAACCTCTCTTTACCCAATTAAAACTGAAAATCAAAGAAAATAGTTAGGGTTTTTACCTTGAAAATATTGGGGAAGTTGAATCCTTGCCCTAGGATCCCTTGTAATTAAGTGGTTGGAACAATCTTTGAAGATGAAGAACTTCTCTCTCTAAAAACCCTCTCTTCTCTCTCTAATTTTGGTGAGATGATATGATAAAATGAAGAAGAAAGGTGTTATATTAAAGAAGAGATCGGGTCAAAATGTTACAAAAATCGGGGCCGGGGTCAATTATGCGGTCACTATGCGACCGCAGAATCCACATGCGGTCCGCAAAGTGACCGCAAAATGGCCTCAAAGTTATGCAGGTTCTGTTAAGGAATGCGGTCACTATGCGGACCGCATGTTGATTCTGCGGTCGCAAAAGTGCACCGCAGATTTGACATGCGATCGCATATCGACCACACTTTTGACACGATTTTGGGCAACTCTCTCGAACGTTTTGCGGCAAGAATGCGGTCCGCATGTCAGGTTTGCGGTCGCATTCTTGACCGCATATTTGACATTTTTCGGAAAAATTAATTCTCTACATTTTTTAAACTTAAATCACTACCAAGGGTCCGAACCGCGGCGAGCAAGCTCGCCGCGAAGAATTCTACGCATTCCTAACACATTATTCGGACCATGACACCACAGCTACTAGGTTTTATGCACAAAAATTTTACGGGGCCTTACATCCTCCCCCCTTAAGATCATTCGTCCTCGAATGAGGATTTTGAAATAAATGAGTTGGTTTTGAAGGACATGATATGCAACCATCAAAATTTTGACTAACTCTTATATTTTAGAAAAATTTCGCCAGAGTTTCCTTTGTATTATGGACATATCCACCTGTCAGAGGGCCCCCGAAACACATTACCAAACAACAATATACAACTACAACACTTTTCACAACTGGTATACACTTTCTTACCTCAACGAATGCACATAAACTAGTCATTTCAATGAATTCTTACCTTATTAGACCAATTTAACACCATGTACACTCAACAAACCATTACCAATCTACACTTACAATCAGTTGTTTATTAAACACGTAAATCTTTATAAGGCTTTCATTTGTCAAGAAAGGCTCAAATGACCCAATGTGACAACATATTAAATTCATTACAAAATGAAGGAGACTTTACTAACACTAAGAGAGAAATGACTTGGACAAAATGACAGTTACTTGGAGTAGGAGAGTCACCTAATTTCTTCTAGGCTTGATCGAACAAATGGGGGTACTTTTCTTTCATCTCTTTTTCCGCTTCCCATGTGGCCTCCTCAACTTGTTGACTTCGCCACAATACTTTAACAGAGGCAACTTCCTTATTTCTCAACTTACGGACTTGCCTATCAAGAATGGCGACTGGAACTTCTTCGTATGACAAATCTTCATTAACCTCTATAGCTTCGACTGGCATGATGGTGGATGGATCTCCAATCACTTTCTTCAACATGGACACATGGAATACCGGATGCACTGATGACATCTCAGGAGGCAACTCTAGCCTATAAGCAACTTGACCAATCTTTTGAACGATCCGATATGGCCCGACATACCTAGGACTCAATTTCCCTTTCTTTCCAAATCGCATGACTCCCTTCATAGGAGATACCCTCAAGAACACCCAATCATCGACTTGAAACTCCAAATCCCTTCGACGAACGTCCGCATAGGACTTTTGACGACTCTGTGCTGTTTTCATTCTCTCCTGAATAACTTTGACCTTTTCCATAGCTTCGTACACCATATCCTGGCCCTAGCAATTCCGCTTCACCTACCTCAAACCACCCGATTGGCGATCTACATCTTCTCCCGTACAATGCCTCAAACGGGGCTATTTGAATGCTAGCATGATAGCTGTTATTGTAAGCAAATTCTATCAGTGGCAAGTGTTCATCCCAATTACCTTTAAAATCTAAGACACAAGCCCGCAACATATCTTCAAGCGTCCTGAATGGTCCGCTCGGCCTGTCCATCGGTCTGTGGATGGAAAGCTGTGCTGAGATTCACCCGAGTTCCCAAACCTTGCTGAAACTTCTTCCAAAAGTTAGCGGTGAACTGAGCCCCGCGATCTGAGATGATAGAAAGTGGAGTGCCATGAAGCCTTACTATCTCTTTGATGTACAATCTTGCATATTGCTCGGCAGTATCAGTGGACTTGACAGGCAGGAAGTGAGCTGATTTGGTGAGTCGATCTACTATCACCCATACTGAATCGAACTTACGCTGAGTGCGAGGTAACCCTACCACGAAATCCATATTGATCATCTCCCATTTCCACCTTGGTATTTCTATAAGCTGAGTTAATCCACCGGGCCGTTGATGCTCGGCCTTCACTTGTTGACGGTTCGGACATTTAGCTACAAAGCCTGCCACATCCCTTTTCATACCGTTCCACCAATAAATCTCCTTGAGATCGTGATACATTTTCGTTGAACCAGGGTGCAGAGAATACCTGGAAGTATGAGCCTCTGCCATCACTCTTTCCCGAAGCTCGTCCACATCCGGAACACATAGCCTATCTTGACACCGCAATACACCATCTTCGCTGCTGAGTACAAATGCTGAGGTCTTGTCATTCATGACTGCTTCCTTCACCCGAACCAATGCTGGATCCATGAACTGCTTTTCCTTGATTTCCGCGACCAATGATGATTCTGCTCCATTATGCACCAAGATATCCCCCTCGTCCGACGCCGAAATACGAACCCCCAAGCTGGCTAATTGGTAGACCTCTCGAGCCAGGGGTCTCTGATCCACACCCAAATGAGCCAAACTACCCATGGATTTCCGACTAAGAGCGTCAGCTACCACATTTGCCTTCCCTGGATGGTACAATATGTCCATATCATAGTCCTTGAGTAGTTCTAACCACCGCCGCTGTCTCAGATTCAGCTCTTTCTGCTTGAACAAATACTGGAGGCTCTTGTGGTCCTGAAAACACATCTACATGAACCCCATAAAGATAGTGTCGCCATATTTTCAAGGCAAACACAACAGCTGCAAGCTCTAAATCATGCGTCGGATAATTCTTCTCGTGGTTCTTGAGTTGCCTGGAAGCATAAGCTATAACCTTTCCGTGCTGCATCAATACACATCCCAAACCGACTCTGGAGGCATCACAATAGACTACAAATCCCTCTGTGCCTTCTGGCAAGGCCAATACTGGTGCCGAGGTCAATCTTGACTTCGGTTCTTGGAAACTTTTCTCACATGCTTCGGACCACTGGAACTTAACTGCTTTCTGCGTCAATTTAGTCAATGGGGAGGCGAGGGTTGAGAATCCCTCTACAAACCTCTGATAGTACCCTGCCAAACCTAAAAAGCTACGAATCTTTGTTGGGGTCGTGGGTCTAGGCCAATCTTTCACTGCCGCAATCTTATGAGGATCCACCTGAATTCCCTCACTGGAAATAACATGCCCTAGAAAGGCTACGGACTCCAACCAAAACTCACATTTTGAGAACTTGGCATACAATTGATGCTTAAGAAAGGCCTGCAATGCTGCTCTGAGGTGAACGGCATGATCTTCCCTGCTCCGAGAGTAGATTAGAATATCGTCAATGAATACAATCACAAAAGAATCTAGGAATGGCTTGAAAACCCGATTCATAAGGTCCATGAAAGCTGCTGGGGCGTTGGTTAGCCCAAAAGACATAACCAAAAACTCAAAGTGACCATAACGAGTTCTGAAGGCGGTTTTAGGAATATCCTGCTCCCTGATTTTCAACTGGTGGTACCCGGACCGTAAATCAATCTTTGAGAAGAACCTCGCTCCCTGCAATTGGTCAAACGGATCATCCACTCGAGGCAATGGATATTTATTCTTAATGGTGACTTTGTTAAGCTGCCGATAATCAATACACATTCGAAGTGACCCATCCTTCTTTCTGACAAAGAGAACCGGAGCACCCCATGGCGACACACTCGGTCGTATGAACCCTTTCTCTAATAAATCCCTTAACTGCTCCTTTAACTCCCTTAACTCTGCTGGCGCCATTCCTGTAAGGTGGAATGGATATTGGCTGAGTATCTGGCAATACATCAATTCCGAAATCAATCTCCCTATCCGACGGGATGCCTGGAAGCTCATCTGGAAACACTTCAGGAAATTCATTCACAATTGGCACGGACTCGAGGGTAGGCACCTCTAAGGTGGTGTCCGTTACCCGAACCAGGTGATAGATACACCCCTTCTTAATCATCTTCGAAGCCTTAAGGTAGGAAATAAACCTACCCCTTGGCACTACACCATTTCCTCTCCATTCAATAACTGGCTCGTTAGGGAACTCGAGCCTCATAACTCTCGTTCGACAGTCAAGCTTGGCAAAGCACGAATAGAGCCAATCCATCCCCATAATTACATCAAAATCTACCATCCCAAGCTCAATAAGTTCGGATGTGGTATCACGACCACCCACCGTAACAACACAATTCCTATAGACTGTGAGGCTGTAATAGAATCACCGATTGGAGTCGACACAGAGAACGGCTCATGAAGCTGTTCGGGTACTATCCCAAAACTTGAAGCAATGAATGGAGTAACATAAGACAAGGAGGACCCTGGATCAATAAGGGCATAGCAATCAATAGTCTGAACAGACAGGATACCTGTAACAACATCTGGAGAAGCCTCGGCATTTTGGCGGCCACTCAATGCATAGAATCGGCTAGGTCCACCCCTACCCTGAGCTCCACCCCTAGCTGCACCACGCCCTGCTGCTGCTGGAGTACGCGCTGATGATGTAGCAGCTGAAGAACCGGATGACTGAGTAGATCCCCTACCTATACCCTGACGGGGTGCACGGCAGTCCCGCTGAATGTGACCTCTCACCCCGCACCCGAAGCACACTGGAAGGTCAAGGTAGCAAGTTTCCGTATGAAATCTCCCACACTTGGGGCATGTAGGTCTCCCCTGCTGCTGGGACCTCACCCCAGGATGACCAGACTGACGAGACCTCCTGCTGTCTGAACCGGGTCTCGAGTAACTGCCTTGCTGATGACTGTGCACGGATGGCGGTGCACTCGCGGAGGACTGAGCATATGACTGGGATGGCCCTGATGACCCTTTCCCTGGAAGTGATCTCCCCGAACGACCCATTGACCGGGCCCTGCTGCTACTTTCTCTTTCTGCACGAATCTTCAATTTCCTGGCCTCTGTGGCCCTGAGCAAACCCCACAATCCTCCCATAGTTCATGTCTGAGTGCAAAGCTGCTGTGGCGGCCTCATTCACCACCAAAGGGCTAAGGCCCTGAACAAACCGTCGAACCCGAGCATCCATGGTCGACACTAAATGAGGAGCATACTTGGACAACCTTACGAACTCCATGTGATACTCCCAAACACTCATACTGCCTTGCTTGAGGACCTCGAACTCCGTGGCGCGGGCTGCCATCACCTCGGTAGGCAAGAAGTGGTCCATAAATGCATCTACAAACTCATCCCATCTGGCCGGAGGGCTCCCTTCTTCACGGGAATCCTCCCACATTTCAAACCATGAACGTGCCGCTCCCTTCAGCCTGTAAGAGGCCAACTCTACCCCTTCTATATCTGTAGCCTTCATCACTCCGAGGGTCTTGTATATGTCATCAAGGAAATCCTGTGGGTCAGCCTCTGGATCGGTACCTGAGAATTCTAGAGGGGCCAACCGCAAGAACTGATGGACTCTGGAGCCGGAGGAATCTCCCTGTCCGCTGGAGGATGCAGGGGCATCATGGGATCTCTGGGCCTGGGCGGCCACTAGCTGTGTTAACATATGGATGGCTCCCCTAAGATCTTCATTAGAGATACTAGAGCCTGAAGCGGGAACTGTATTTGAGTCAGGAACACTGACAGGAGGAATGGTGGCATCCTCTGCCGTAGCTGGGATAGGGACACTTGGGTTTTGAATAGATGGGTCAGGCAAATTCGGGACTGGTGGGTCATTCTCTCCCACGGCATCGGGTACATGATTAACAGCTACACTTGGGCCGGCATTGGCCCTAAGGCCGAGTCTAGCCTTCTTCTTAGGTGCCATATTCTGAAAATTTGGGAACAAGGCACGAATTAGACACAGATATCTCCAAATTGCACTTTACCGCACGATATAGATTATCAAAGAAGTAGGTAAATTCCTAAATGCCCGTGTAGCCCCCTACTTATATGATGTGGTCGACAACACACCTATAAGAAGGGCACTACTAGACACGGCTCCGAGACATCCTAGGACACTTTAAAACCTTAAGCTCGGATACCAAGTTTGTCACGCCCCAAATCGAGGGACATGACCGGCGCCTGACCGGGTAGCCCCAGTCAAGCGGACCTGGGTGCCTTTCATTCCCACGCGTTAACCCTGTGTTGATTGTTTCTCATTAACCAAATATATTACTAATCATAAATGATTTCACATTAAACAAATAAAATGATACGAGTGATTCATTAACAAGATTTCAATTTTTACAACGCCCGACATAACACAATATATATACATAAGACTGGAGTCCCACAGTTTACATGTCTACCGAGCCTCTAGGATACAAAAGGGAAATACAATACTTGCCGGTAACAAGGCTCCGGCTATACCTTACAAAACCAAAATGAAATCTAAACCGAGTGGCATGAACCACACAAGGTCCCGAGGAAGAAAGGGGCTCACCAAAAACGGGCAGTGGAGGATGAAAGATACTACTGCCGATGAGCTGAAGTGCCTGCTACAGATCCACCTACAATCATAACACGAATGTAGCGTCCCCGGCAAAAGGGACGTCAGTACACTTGAATTGTACTGGTATGTATGGACAAACTTTGTCCCAAGTAAACTCAAGCCATTAAATTACATCAACAATTAATTAAGCCAACCAACCATGTTTCCACATTTTCCTCATTTCAAATAATTCTCACACAAAGCACTTTCTACAATCAACCAATTTAACAATAACCAATCAATCACGTAAAGCACAAGTAGTCAAACAAAGGGGCAATCGGTGCCCCACAGGTTGCAAACTCTCCTGCTGTCTCCTTTCACAATTTCACATTATTGATTTATGTATCAATTTTTAATAGCGATTTCGATCGCTTTCCATCCTTATTGCCCCTGACCACCCTTATTACCTCGGCCACCCTTATCACCCCAACCCACACCTTATTTCACCACGTTGCGGCGCGCAACACGACCCCGCCTTACAGTTGAAAACTCAACAATTTCAAACAGCAGATAAGGTACTACACACAATTTCAACAAGTTCAAATAAGCAACTTACACATTGGTTCATGTTCTCAATTTCTTCTCAATTCAATATCACAACCATGTTACAATATTTTCACAATTCAAGTGTTTCATCTCTTTCCACAACAAACCAATTCTCAAGTGTTTCGTTTGTTTTCCACAAGGTGCCATACAGGCCATCATAGTCATTATTCACAATTCTTTTGCCAAATTAAACTCCCATTTTGCATCACTCATAGCTCGACAACAAACTTTGAATATCCAACAACAACATCAAGAATTTCACACAATTTGTCAATTTAACACGAAACAAACAACTTCACACATATAGGCGATTTCACAAGAATCAAAATTAGCCATACATACCTGGTGATGAGTTTTCTTCCGTTAACTTCCTACTTTATGCTTACCCACGCTATCTTACTCTTGCCAACCTTGTTCTTGAAGACTCTCACTTCTACTCACTTCGTTTTACTAAAAATCACGTTCAATAATCATGCATGAGTGTAAAAATTCTATTTTCAAAAGCTATTATATGCAAACCTCTCTTTACCCAATTAAAACTGAAAATCAAAGAAAATAGTTAGGGTTTTTACCTTGAAAATATTGGGGAAGTTGAATCCTTGCCCTAGGATCCCTTGTAATTAAGTGGTTGGAACAATCTTTGAAGATGAAGAACTTCTCTCTCTAAAAACCCTCTCTTCTCTCTCTAATTTTGGTGAGATGATATGATAAAATGAAGAAGAAAGGTGTTATATTAAAGAAGAGATCGGGTCAAAATGTTACAAAAATCGGGGCCGGGGTCAATTATGCGGTGCACTATGCGACCGCAGAATCAACATGCGGTCCGCATAGTGACCGCAGAATTGCCCCAAAGTTATACAGGTTCTGTTAAGGAATGCGGTCACTATGCGGACCGCATGTTGATTCTGCGGTCGCAAAAGTGCACCGCAGATTTGACATGCGATCGCATATCGACCGCACTTTTGACACGATTTTGGGCAACTCTGTGGAACGATTTGCGGCAAGAATGCGGTCCGCATGTCAGGTTTGCGGTCGCATTCTTGACCGCATATTTGACATTTTTCGGAAAAATTAATTCTCTACATTTTTGAAACTTAAATCACTACCAAGGGTCCGAACCGCGGCGAGCAAGCTCGCCGCGAAGAATTCTACGCATTCCTAACACATTATTCGGACCATGACACCACGGCTACTAGGTTTTATGCACAAAAATTTTACGGGGCCTTACATGCACGCCGCAGTATTATTGCGCTTGGGCTGTAGGAGCCCCTTCAGAGTCTGAGTCTGCACACATTCTCAGTGAGCGTTGGTGTATATTATGGGATCGGGTTGCGCGCCGCAGCAGTATAGATATATATACATATATATATTGGATCGAACTGCACGCCGCAGTAATATTTGTGTGGATTGTGCTGCACGCCGCAGTATCATAGCGCTTGGGCCTAGGGAGCCCCTCCGAAGTCTGTATACACCCCAAGTGAGCGTCGTCGACGTTAAATGGAGCGGGCTGCGCGCCGCAGCGGTATATGTATTGGAGCGGGCTGCGCGCCACAACATTATACTTATTCATATTCATATATATACTGAAATATTTGTATGTTATAGACATATGTATATGTCTCCATATATTGAGATGGCTGTATACCGTAGTGGTATGAGTGATGATGTGGTAAGTATGGGTCCTAGATTAGATAGATGTGGACTGGATATCAGAGTACTCATTATAGTGATGACTAACCTGTGGGGGGTTGCCTTAGAGCTGTTTAGTGATAGCACAGGAGCTCTTACTTTCAGTTATTGCTTATTATTATTACTCACTGAGTTGAAATATACTCACCCCACTCTCTTGCACGTTTTGTGCAGATTCACAGGTGCCCGAGATCAGTTGAGTATTTGTAGCTGCTGATCATCATCTACTTTTCCGGAGACTATGAGGTAGCTGCCAGCGTCCGCAGAGCCTGTTTTCTCCTTCCTTATCATCTTGTTGTCTTGGTTTTGCCTAGACTTGTTTGTATTAGGATGTTATTCTGTAGAGGCTCAGTCTCGTGACACCACAATATGTTGGGACCGTATTTTTGTATGCTTTTTCTATCACGCTTATCATTTGGTATGATCACTTGCTGTTTATGTTTAATTTGATTGGGTTAAGAGGTAATATGGTCGGGCTTGCCTAGCATTGTGTTGGGCACCATCACGACCGGGGTTTGGGTCGTGACAAGTTGGTATCAGAGCCTAGGTTAACAGGTCTTGCGAGTACAGACTCCGGAGGGGCTCCTACAGCCCAAGCGCAATATATCATCTGCTCCGGCGTGCATCCCGATCCTCATATCATCTACTGCGGCGTGCAGCCCGATCCATCCTCAGTCCACAACAAGCATATGAGTCACACAACAGTTCAAATTATTTATCTTCAGTTTCCAGTTAATTCACCGTCTTATTGAAAAGAACCACTCGTGCCTTGTTAGAACTCTGACACCAGCAGAACATGATTACATACAGATGCATTTAGCTATCTTTCTTTTCTACACACCGAACATTCTTTACCAACAAGAGTTCAAATCATCCTAGGATTTCCTCATATATGCGAAGCACCAAAAACTTTATCAGAATTTTCCCAACATACTTAGAGACAAAACCAACATAGCACACAACCGTGAAATCAGTTAATCCATAACAACCTCCCCAACTTGGCTCGGAGCTATACATCAAAGAACATTTAGCCACTTATAGCATTCTTACTCAATTGATGCCACAATGTTATAGTGAGATTAATCTCAAGTCATTTACAAGCCTTGACAGAGACTCGAATCATCAAAGACTTAACTCTTCTACAATCCTTGTATTTATACACACACCACAGTTAAGCCTACTCTCTTTAGGTGACAGAAATCTTTTCTAAGTCCCAAATATTCCCAAAATTTCGACAGAGTTTCCTTTGTAAATTGGCCTATCCACCTGCCAGAGAATCACTAAAACCATCCTAACAATACGTCCACATCTCGACAAGACATCACAATGTATATCAAGAACATTAATCACAATACTACATGAGTTATATTATCAAAATTGACACATGGACATGCGCTGCACCTGCTCGAATCATAACATATATCAATTACCTTTCACCACGCCCATAGCTCGGGGCTACATAATAAGAATCTAACACATGACTGCTCATACATTATTAATGCAATGACCCGGCCCGTCGTTACGGAAATTTCCACCCCGTTACCTTGCATTAACATATCTTATGCTTCTATATTAGTTTTAGAACCTATCGGGTGAGTTAGGAGTGAATTGAATTAAAAATGAAGCAAATAGCATGTTTGAAGGAAGTTTGAATATGGAAAGTCAACCTAGAGTTGACTATCGAGTTAGAGTGCTCGAAATCGGATTCCTGATGATTCGACTAGTTTCGAGGGATCATTTATGACTTAGGAGAGCAATCGGAATTGAATTTAGAGATCCGGTGTAGAAATAGGCTTGAATTGGCTAAGGTTGAATTTTGGCAAAATCCGATCGATAGGTGAGATTTTGATCCGGGAGTCGGAATGGAATTTTGACAGTTGCAGTAGTTCCGTTAGGTGATTTTGGATATGCCTGCAAATTTTGAGGTCATTCGGACATCGTTTGGTCGGGTTTTTGATCGAATGTGAATTTTTGAAGTTAAAGTTAAACTTAAGCTTAAATTTGTTGAAAACGGACGATTTTGATGTTAACGATAGAGTTTTGGTTATTGGAACAAGTTCGAATAAGGTTATAGGGCGTGTTGGTTCTTTTGGTTGAGGTCCCGGGGGTCTCGGGTGAGTTTCGGGGTGGTTTCGGACCATTTCTAGGTCATTTTTAACTGCTGGTTTATGTCTGTAGCAGTGTTCTACGCGATCGCGGACAATGAGACGCGATCGCGGTGAGTAAAATGTGCGAAAAATATTAATGAATCGCGATCGCGTGAAATGCTCCGCGATCGCGAAGAAGGGCAATTTCTATTGCATTAATCCTACTTCGGAAGCTCATATCTTTTTATATATAAGGAATTTTAAGGTCATTTAAAAACAAAAGTTGTAGCCCATCGAATTTAGTTTTCAGAATGATAAAGATATCGTGATTTGGGCAGCTGTGTCGATAGTTATGGACGTTACACTATAGGGTGTCCGAGAAGGATATCTAATACACATGTATAAATTGGGAAGCTTATATCTAGAAATGTATACGGATTCAGGGAATGAGCATCAAATAAAAGTTATAGCTCTATGTGTCTAGTTTCCATAACATCAAACCATTCATCATTCGGAGTTGTGTGGAAAAAGTTATGACCATTATACGGAAGCCTGTCCGGAGGAACCGGAGTTTGTTCACCGCGATCGCGAAGACTTTTCCGCGATCGCGAAGGGTAAATTTTGGGCCAAATTTTGTTCTCCGCGATCGCAGAGCCATTCCCGCGATCGCGATGAGTAATATGCCCGGGCAGAATGTTTTTAAAACATTCCAGTCGCGAAATCAACCCATTTTTCCACCATTTTTGGTCATTCTTGAGAGCTTTTGGACGGGAATTGAAGGGATTTCGACGGGGAATCATTGGAGGTAAGTTTTATGAGTTAAATACATGATTTTATCAATGAATTTTCCATTAATTCTCTGAATTTGGGTAAAAAAATCAAGAAAATTAGGGCTTTGAGCAAAAATCTTAAAATGGGGATTTGAAGGACCATTTGTGGTCCGAATTGGGAGTTCTTGGTATGTACGGACTCGTGGAGAGACGAGGATTCCGAAAATGTGAGTTTCATAATTTTTTGAGATGTGGGCCCGGGGCTCGTGTTTTGCCAATTTCGTGATTTCTGATATTTTTCGAGTTCTTTCGATTGGGTAATGTTCCATTATCCTATTTTGATATATTTGTGCTGATTTGGGCTAGTTTTGACGTGCGTGGATGCCGGTTCGAGGAGATGAGGCATCGTGGGCATGAGCTTTCGTCGGTTCGAGGTGGGTAATACTTGTAAATGATGTCCTGAGGGTTAGTAAACCCCGGACTTGCACATCTTAGTGCTGTGTTGAGGTGACTTGCACGCCGAATAACGGGCGTGGGGTAGAGCACCATTGGGGATCGCGACTTGGTCCGTCCCGCGTAATAAATAATAACACCTAATTGTTGAAATGAATTGGACTAATTATCATGTTTGGGCTTCGTGCCAATTATTTGAATCCTTCGGGGATTGGTATCACTGTTTTGATAACACTGTGCATATTTTATTCTAAATTTAAGGTTTAAAATGGTATTTTGCTAATCAGTATTTTTGTAAGGTTAGGAAAAACTTGAAAAAGGTCTTAATAACATTTTTAGTTGTGAGCTAATATGATATTGTTGCCCGTAGGGCTTTCTTGATTATTTGTTAGACTGATTGGGCCGAGGACCATATGTTAGGGCATGACATTTCATGTGAGCATATGCATACACATGCATGGATCGGACCGCACGCCGCAGTGGTATACGGATCGGGCTGCGCGCCGCAGCAGGTGTGATATTAATATTGTGCTTGGGCTGTAGGAGCCCCTCCGGAGTCTGAACCCCCACAGTGAGCACGGGTACCCAAATTGGATCGGGCTACACGCCGTAGCGGTCATATGCATTGCATGGCATACATATATTGATTTACGTGTACTACGTGGCATAACATTCAGCACTCATACATTACTGGCACACATGCATTAGTAGCCTTATTGACTAGATCTCCTGGTGTAAATTGATGAGGAGTGCTGAGCCCGAGGGGCTGATTTGAGTGCGGACTTGCACTGCTTGAGATTGTATCTAGGTATTGGTATATTATTATGACAGAAAGTAGCTAAAAAATTGAGATTTTTAATAATCTACTCACATATGCTGGAAAGGAATAAAAAGATAGTTCTGTATTGTGTTGCATGAGATTGTGTCTATCGTGGTTTTCTTCCCTTCAGCATTATTTACTTTTATTATTGCTGAGTTGGAAGTACTCACACCCGACTCCCTGCACCTTGTGTGCAGATTCAAGTACATCACAGCATGGCTGATTCTATTGCGGCTCGGGAGTGCTTTTTGACAGTCGAGGTAGCTGCCAGCGTTCGCAGGACCTGATTCTCCAGTTTGTCTATATTTTTGTTCTGACCATCCCACACTTGTGCACAATTATATTCGCTATTTACACTTTGTATACTCTATAGAGGCTCATGACTCTTGACCCTTCGGTCTACGGGAGTTGACACGTGTTGGGACTTAGTTCCCTGTTTTTAATATATCTATCACTGTTATGCTTAAATTGGATAAAGTGAGCTTGTGGCTCCGTGATTGTTATTGATTGGTCAGGCTGGCTTAGCAATGTGTTGGGAGCCATCATGACTGGATTTGGGGTCGTGACAAGTTGGTATCAGAGCCTAGGTTTACTAGGCTTCATGAGTCTTGAGCCAGTTAGTAGAGTCTTGTGGATCGGTACGGGGACGCCTGTACTTATCCTCGGGAGGCTGCGAACCTTTAGGAAACACTTCACATTTCTTGGAATTCTTATCGTGCGTACTTGATTCAGCTTGAGATATGCTTTTGAAAATTCCTTCCGCACGTCTGTGTACGCATCGAGCGCTCAGTAATATAATTGACTTATGGCTTGCGATTCCCCGGTCGAGGGGCGAGATATAATCTCCGTGAGTTCATGTTGGGCCAGTCGGGAGGACTTGAGGCCAGATCTTTGTCTATGGCTAGAGCACCAAGGTACTAATTTCGCGAGCCGGTATTATGAAGTTCATACGATCGGTATTGATCTCTATTGTGCAAATGGCAGTTTGATAATGGGAGAGGTGTAAGGTATTCGGTTCTTGTTGTGCTTTGATATGTAGCCCTAGTTATGGGCGTGAGAAATATGTTCATTGCCTCTAAGCGGAAATGTAAAGTGCACTATGTGTGGTAGTATGAGTTTAGACTCAAGAAAATTGAATTGGTTGTGCTATGAGTATTGCGGTGAGAGGTATTTGACATATGTTATGATTCGAGCAGGTGCAACTCATGTCCATGTATCAATTTTGATATATAACTTGTGTAGTGTTGAGATTAATGTTGTTGATATACATTGCGATGTATTGTTAGAATGGTTTGGTGATTCTCTGGCAGGTGGATAGGCCAAATTACAAAGGAAACTCTGCCGAAATATTTGGAAAATTTGGGACTTAGAAAGATTTCTGTCACCTAAAGAGAGTGGGCTTATTGGTGGTGTGTGTATAAATGCAAAAATTGCAGAAGGGTTAAGGTCTCTGATGATTCGAGTCTCTGTCAAGGCTTGTAAATGACTTGAGTTTAATCTCATTGTAACATTTCGGCATCACTTGAGTAATAGTGATATGGGTGGTTAAAAGTGCTTTGATGAATGGCTTCGAGCTAAGTTAGGGAGGTTGCTATTGATTAACTGATTGCACTATTGTGTGCTGTGTTGGCTCTGTCTCTAGGTATGTTTGGGAAATTTTGATAAAGGTTTTGGTGCTTCGTAGATGTGAAGAAATACTAGGATGTTTTGAACTGATGTTGGTAATGAATGTTCGGTATATAGAAAGTTAAGATAGCAAATTGTGTTTGTATGTAATCATGATCTGCATTGTCAGAGTTCTAACAAAACACGAGTGGTTCTACTCAATAGGACAATTGTATTACAGCTGAATAAGGGTGAATGATGCCCGAGAATGGTTTTGCAGTGTTCAAGATTTTGCTTGTAACAGTTAGGTGCCTTAAGATTGTGTATGTGGCTAAAGATGGCGGTTTTGTTAGAAAAGATCAAGGCTTGTGTTATATCATGTGAATGATGGAATTCTACGTATCCGCATTGGGAAGTAATGATAACAATTTAAAAATCGCGGGAAGTTCATCAAAATAAAGTGTGGTGGAATGTGGTACTTCTGGGAACACTAAGAGAGTATTCAGTGGCCTATGGGTCTTAGACCGTGTGGTCTTGCGTATGAGTCTTGTGTGATAAAAAGGGTTGAGGCATTGTCGTACTACAGTAAAGACTGATATGAAATTAGAGATGAATCAGAAAGGAAACTTGGTAAATGGAATAACTTGTTAATGAACCAGAATGGTATAAAAAAAGGGATACGATTGATTCCTGGTAGGTGGTTGAAGTAATGAGTCTTGCAGACATTGCAGCAAAGCTCTTGAGTGCTGGCAGTGGTGTAACTTGATATGGGTATAAGGACTCAGTCCTGGCAGTTAAACTTATGCAGCGAATGGGAAGAAATAGTTTGTGATGTCTATTAACTTGGCAGGGAATATGGTCCAAAAAGGACAAGGTAATGTAAACTGATAATATCTAATGGCATGGTGGTGTTTTCTTGTTGGATCGACTATAATAATAGAGTCGTTGATGGCATAGTGAAATTCTTGGATGGCTTTCGTGGAACGAATGGGCGCTTGATGTGCATTATGTATTCGTACGGTGGAGTGTGGAACCAGGTATAGCGATTCATGTGTTACATATGTGTTGGAGACTAGAAGTTCTCGTAATCCGCCTATGCAGTGGTTGTATATCGCGTGTATCGGCACCGTTTTGTGATTATTGGAAATCGGAAGCCCTAGTGGCTCTCTCTTAGCTTGATATGATGAATTTGGGTTATGATACCTTATTTCGGACTGGTTGACATAAGTCAGGTCGTCTAGACTAATGTGGTATGGACTATGTCGGAAAATGGCACAAATTGCGTAGCAGAGAGCATCAGAGTATGCTCCAACAGAGTAGTTGTACACAGGACCAGCGGACGGATGGTAGGCATTGCTTTGTCAGTTGGACCTTAGTGGCGGATGTCAGTGTAGAGGTATCTACCATTGATTCAGTTCCAGTATTGAGAAACGTTGTCGGATGCATTTCATGTGGCCGAGCTTGAGGCTATATATATATATATATATATATGTTTGCTGTAATATATATATATATATATATGTTAGTTGTAATGAGAAAATTCGACTCGATATGCCCTTTTTGCGAGATTTATGCATGGATCGGGTGGCACGTCGCCACGGGTTATTTGGATCGGGTGGCACGCCGCCACAGGTATGGTATCTGGATCGGGTGGCACGCCGCCACGGGTATGTCATTGGAGCGGGTTGAACGCCTCAACAGAATATTGTGAAAATATAGTTAGTTATATGCTACTGGGTATACAATACTTCCCCACTTCTGAGGAAAAACAATCCGTTTTGAGTATCGCTTGGCAAATGGCACGTCGGTTGTGTCCTTTCAGGATTTGATAGCATACGTTAATTATTTCACCGTGGGTGAGGTTGATTGCGTGGGTTCAAGACCTAGGTCTGTGCGTGGCTAACCGTTTTGAGCTTAGTGGCTTGAGGTGCTTCATGAGTAATAATGTTGGGATAGAATCACGAATTGTGGCAAGGCCACGTGATGTTATGACCTCTCGAGGAGGATTCAGGTACTCTATTTCTATAATGCGAGACGCGATCTCAGTTCTATGTTATGATGGCACAGAGGAATTGAATTGCAGCTCTTTTGCTGGAGACAGTTGTCATGATTTGAGTTGTCATGATTCGAGTGTGTTCAGATGTTTCTATTGGAGCCTATGTTGTGCTCGTCGCGGCTTAGGCCGGTGTTGAGGTGTCATATCACCAGTGTGGTGTGTTATAATCTAAATGATCGTTGGAACGAAGAATGAGTGTGAGTATATGTGATTCCAGCTAGTATTTGGTTATTGTGGTCAGTTGTTGTGATTAGAGACTATCGTCTCGAGTGAATGGGTTGTCGATACATCATATGATCTCACCAGAGTAGTGAATATGGGTTATTGCAGTGGATTCGAGTGTATCCTGAGTATAGGCATGGGATTTGCATTGGGCATATGATTTCAGAAAGTACAATGTGATTTATGGTTCAGATGGTCCGTGAAATTTTGACTACATGGTGTTTTCGGACTTATGTGAGATAGGGTGACGTATGATCGCCTGAAATTATGCTTGGTAAGGTCATTCAGCTATTGGGTGGCTTCTAGTACAACTCTGAGTCCGCTCGAGGACGAGCGTTTGTTTAAGATGGGGAGAATGTAACGACCCGGCCCGTCGTTACGGAAATTTCTACCCCGTTACCTTGTATTAACATATCTTATGCTTCTATATCGGTTTTAGAACCTATCGGGTGAGTTAGGAGTGAATTGAATTAAAAATGAAGCAAATAGCATGTTTGAAGGAAGTTTGAATATGGAAAGTCAACCTAGAGTTGACTATCGAGTTAGAGTGCTCGGAATCGGATTCTGATGATTCGACTAGTTTCGAGGGATCATTTATGACTTAGGAGAGCAATCGGAATTGAATTTGGAGATCCGGTGTAGAAATAGGCTTGAATTGGCTAAGGTTGAATTTTGGCAAAATCCGATCGATAGGTGAGATTTTGATCAGGGAGTCGGAATGGAATTCTGACAGTTGCAGTAGTTCCGTTTGGTGATTTTGGATATGCATGCAAATTTTGAGGTCATTCGGACATCGTTTGGTCGGGTTTTTGATCGAATGTGAATTTTTGAAGTTAATGTTAAACTTAAGCTTAAATTTGTTGAAAACGGACGATTTTGATGTTAACGATAGAGTTTTGATTATTGGAACAAGTTCGAATAAGGTTATAGGGCGTGTTGGTTCTTTTGGTTGAGGTCCCGGGGGTCTCGGGTGAGTTTCGGGGTGGTTTCGGACCATTTCTAGGCCATTTTTAACTGCTGGTTTATGTCTGTAGCAGTGTTCTACGCGATCGCGGACAATGAGACGCGATCGCGGTGAGTAAAATGTGCGAAAAATATTAATGAATCGCGATCGCGTGAAATGCTCCGCGATCACGAAGAAGGGCAATTTTTGTTGCATTGATCCTAATTCAGAAGCTCATAGCTTTTTATATATAAAGAATTTTAAGGTTATTCAAAAACGAAAGTTGTAGCCCATCGAGTTTAGTTTTCAGAATGATAAAGATATCGCGATTTAGATATCTGTGTAAATAGTTATGGACGTTACACTATAGGGTGTCCGAGAAGGATCTCTAATACACATGTATAAATTGGGAAGCTTATATCTAGAAATTTATACGGATTTAGGAAATGAGCATCAAATTAAAGTTATAGCCCTATGTGTCTAGTTTCCATAACATCAAACCATTCATCATTCGGAGTTGTGTACAAAATGTTATGACCATTATACTGAAGCCTGTCCGGAGGAACCGGAGTTTGTTCACCGCGATCGCGAAGCCTTTCCCGCGATCGCGAAGGGTAAATTTTGGGCCAAATTTTGTTCTCCGCGATCGCGTTGAGTAATATGCCTGAGCAGAATGTTTTTAAAACATTCCAGTCGCGAAATCAACACATTTTCCACCATTTTTGGTCATTTTTGAGAGTTGTTGGACGGGAATTGAAGGGATTTCGACGGGGAATCATTGGAGGTAAGTTTTATGAGTTAAATACATGATTTTATCAAAGAATCTTCCATTAATTCTCTGAATTTGGGTAAAAAATCAAGAAAATTAGGGCGTTGAGCAAAAATATTAAAATGGGGATTTGAAGGACCATTTGTGGTCCGAATTGGGAGTTCTTGGTATGTACGGACTCGTGGAGAGACGAGGATTCCGAAAATGTGAGTTTCATAATTTTTTGAGATGTGGGCCCGGGGCTCGGGTTTTGCCAATTTCGTGATTTCTGATATTTTTTGAGTTCTTTCGATTGGGTGATTTCCATTAGCCTATTTTGATATATTTGTGCTGATTTGTGCTAGTTTTGACATGCGTGGATGCCGGTTCGAGGAGATAAGGCATCGCGGGCATGAGCTTTCGTCGGTTCGAGGTGGGTAATACTTGTAAATGATGTCCCGAGGGTTAGTAAACCCCGGACTTGCACATCTTAGTGCTGTGTTGAGGTGACTTGCACGCCGGATAACGGGCGTGGGGTAGAGCACCATTGGGGATCGCGACTTGGTCCGTCCCGCGTAATAAATAATAACACCTAATTGTTGAAATGAATTGGACTAATTATCATGTTTGGGCTTCGTGCCAATTATTTGAATCCTTCAGGGATTGATATCACTGTTTCGATAACACTGTGCATATTTTATTCTAAATTTAAGGTTTAAAATGGTATTTCGCTAATCAGTATTTTTGTAAGGTTAGGAAAAACTTGAAAAAGGTCTTAATAACATTTTTAGCTGTGAGCTAATATGATATTGTTGCCGTAGGGCTTTCTTGATTATTTGTTAGACCGATTGGGCCGAGGACCATATGTTAGGGCATGACATTTCATGTGAGCATATGCATACATATGCATGGATCGGACTGCACGCCGCAGTGGTATACGGATCGGGCTGCGCGCCGCAGCAGGTGTGATATTAATATTGTGCTTGGGCTGTAGGAGCCCCTCCGGAGTCTGAACCCCCACAGTGAGCGCGGGTACCCAAATTGGATCGGGCTACACGCCGTAGTGGTCATATGCATTGCATGTCATACATACATTGGTTTATGTGTACTACGTGGCATAACATTCAGCACTCATACATTACTGGCACACATGCATTAGTTGCCTTATTGACCAGATCTCCTGGTGTAAATTGATAAGGAGTGCTGAGCCCGAGGGGCTGATTTGAGTGCGGACTTGCACCGCTTGAGATTGTATCCAGGTATTGGTATATTATTATGACAGAAAGTAGCTAAAAATTGAGATTTTTAATGATCTACTCACTTATGCTGGAAAGGAATAAAAGGATAGTTCCGTATTGTGTAGCATGAGATTGTGTCTATCGTGGTTTTCTTCCCTTCAACATTATTTACTTTTATTACTGCTGAGTTGGAAGTACTCACACCCGACTCCCTGCACCTTGTGTGCAGATCCAGGTACATCACAGTGGAGCTGATTCTATTGTGGCTCGGGAGTGCTTTTGGACAGTCGAGGTAGCTGCCAGCGTTCGCAGGACCTGATTCTCCAGTTTGTCTATATTTTTGTTCTGACCATCCCACACTTGTGCACAATTATATTCGCTATTTACACTTTGTATACTCTATAGAGGCTCATGACTCTTGACCCTTCGGTCTATGGGAGTTGACACGTGTTGGGACTTAGTTCCCTGTTTTTAATATGTCTATCACTGTTATGCTTAAATTGGATAAAGTGAGCTTGTGGCTCCGTGATTGTTGTTGATTGGTCGGGCTGGCCTAGCAGTGTGTTGGGCGCCATCACGACCGGATTTGGGGTCGTGACAAGTTGGTATCAGAGCCTAGGTTTACTAGGCCTCGTGAGTCTTGAGCCGGTTAGTAGAGTCTTGTGGATCGGTACGGGGACGCCCTGTACTTATCCTCGGGAGGATGCGAACCTTTAGGAAACACTTCACATTTCTTGGAATTCTTATCATGCGTACTTGATTCAGCTTGAGATATGCTTTTGAAAATTCCTTCCGCACGTCTGTGTACGCATCGAGCGCTCAGTAATATAATTGACTTATGGCTTGCGATTCCCCGGTAGAGGGGCGAGATATAATCTACGTGAGTTCATGTTGGGCCAGTCGGGAGGACTTGAGGCCAGATCTTTGTCTATGGCTAGAGCACCAAGGTACTAATTTCGCGAACCGGTATTATGAAGTTCATACGATCGGTATTGATCTCTATTGTGCAAATGGCAGTTTGATAATGGGAGAGCTGTAAGGTATTCAATTCTTGTTGTGATTTGATATGTAGCCCTAGTTATGGGCGTGAGAAATATGTTCATTGCCTCTTAGCGGAAATGTAAAATGCACTATGTGTGGTAGTATGAGTTTAGACTCAAGAAAATTGAATTGGTTGTGCTATGAGTATTACGGTGAGAGGTATTTGACATATGTTATGATTCGAGCAGGTGCAACGCATGTCCATGTATCAATTTTGATAATATAACTTGTATAGTGTTGAGATTAATGTTGTTGATATACATTGCGATGTATTGTTAGAATGGTTTGGTGATTCTCTAGCAGGTGGATAGGCCAAATTACAAAGGAAACTCTGCCGAAATATTTGGAAAATTTGGGTCTTAGAAAGATATCTGTCACCTAAAGAGAGTGTGCTTATTGGTGGTGTGTGTATAAATGCAAAAATTGCAGAAGGGTTAAGGTCTCTGATGATTCGAGTCTCTGTCAAGGCTTGTAAATGACTTGAGTTTAATCTCATTGTAACATTTCGGCATCACTTGAGTAATAATGATATGGGTGGTTAAAAGTGCTTTGATGAATGGCTTCGAGCTAAGTTGGGGAGGTTGCTATTGATTAACTGATTGCACTATTTTGTGCTGTGTTGGCTCTGTCTCTAGGTATGTTTGGGAAATTTTGATAAAGGTTATGGTGCTTCGTAGATGTGAAGAAATACTAGGATGTTTTGAACTGATGTTGGTAATGAATGTTCGGTGTATAGAAAGTTAAGATAGCAAATTGTGTTTGTATGTAATCATGATCTGCATTGTCAGAGTTCTAACAAAACACGAGTGGTTCTACTCAATAGGACGGTTGAATTACAGCTGAATAAGGGTGAATGATGCCGAGAATGGTTTTGCAGTGTTCAAGATTTTGCTTGTAACAGTCAAGGTGCCTTAAGATTGTGTATGTGGCTAAAGATGGCGGTTTCGTTAGAAAAGATCAAGGCTTGTGTTATATCATGTGAATGATGGAATTCTACGTATCTGCATTGGGAAGTAATGATAACAATTTAAAAATCGCGGGAAGTTCATCAAAATAAAGTGTGGTGGAATGTGGTACTTCTGGGAACACTAAGAGAGTATTCAGTGGCCTATGGGTCTTAGACCGTGTGGTCTTGCATACGAGTCTTGTGTGATAAAAAGGGTTGAGGCATTGTCGTACTACAGTAAAGACTGATATGAAATTAGAGATGAATCAGAAAGGAAACTTGGTAAATGGAATAACTTGTTAATGAACCAGAATGGTATAAAAAAAGGGATACGATTGATTCCTGGTAGGTGGTTGAAGTAATGAGTCTTGCAGACATTGCAGCAAAGCTCTTGAGTGCTGGCAATGGTGTAACTTGATATGGGTATAAGGACTCAGTCCTGGCAGTTAAACTTATGCAGCGAATGGGAAGAAATAGTTTGTGATGTCTATTAACTTGGCAGGGAATATGGTCCAAAAACGACAAGGTAATGTAAACTGATAATATCTAATGGCATGGTGGTGTTTTCTTGTTGGATCGACTATAATAATTGAGTCGTTGATGGCATAGTGAAATTCTTGGATGGCTTTCGTGGAACGAATGGGCGCTTGATGTGCATTATGTATTCGTACGGTGGAGTTTGGAACCAGGTATAGCGATTCATGTGTTACATATGTGTTGGAGACTAGAAGTTCTCGTAATCCGCCTATGCGGTGGTTGTATATCGCGTGTATCGGCACCATTTTGTAATTATTGGAAATTGGAAGCCCTAGTGGCTCTCTCTTAGCTTGATATGATGAATTTGGGTTATGATACCTTATTTCAGACTGGTTGACATAAGTCAGGTCGTCTAGACAAATGTGATATGGACTATGTCGGAAAATGGAACAAATTGCATAGCAGAGAGCATCAGAGTATGCTCCAACAGAGTAGTTGTACACAGGACCAGCGGACGGATGGTAGGCATTGCTTTGTTGGTTGGGCCTTAGTGGCGGATGTCGGTGTAGAGGTATCTACCATTGATTCAGTTCCAGTATTGAGAAACGTTGTCGGATGCGTTTCATGTGGCCGAGCTTGAGGCTATATATATATATATATATATATATATATATATATATATATATATATATATGTTTGTTGTAATGAGAAAATTCGACTCGATATGCATTACCTTTTTGCGAGATTTATGCATGGATCGGGTGGCACGCCGCCATGGGTTATTTGGATCGGGTGGCACGCCTCCATAGGTATGGTATCTGGATCGGGTGGCACGCCGCCACGGGTATGTCATTGGAGCGGGTTGAACATCGCAACAGAATATTGTGAAAATATAGTTAGTTATATGCTACTGGGTATACAATACTTCCCCACTTCTGAGGAAAAAAAATCCGTTTTGAGTATCGCTTGGCAAATGGCACGTCGGTTGTGTCCTTTCAGGATTTGATAGCATACGTTAATTATTTCACCGTGGGTGAGGTTGATTGCGTGGGTTCAAGACCTAGATCCGTGCGTGGCTAACCGTTTTGAGCTTAGTGGCTTGAGGTGCTTCATGAGTAATAATGTTGGGATAGAATCACGAATCGTGGCAAGGCCACGTGATGTTATGACCTCTCGAGGAGGATTCGGGTACTCTATTTCTATAATGCGAGACGCGATCTTAGTTCTATGTTATGATGACACAGAGGAATTGAATTGCAGCTCTTTTTGCTGGAGACAGTTGTCATGATTTGAGTTGTCATGATTCGAGTGTGTTCAGATGTTTCTATTGGAGCCTATGTTGTGCTCGTTGCGGCTTAGGCCGGTGTTGAGGTGTCATATCACCAGTACGGAGTGTTTTAATCGAAATGATCATTGGAGCCAAGAATGAGTGTGAGTATATGTGATTCCAGCTAGTATTTGGTTATTGTGGTCAGTTGTTGTGATTAGAGACTATCATCTCGAGTGAATGGGTTGTCGATACATCATATGATCTCACCCAAAGTAGTGAATATGAGTTATTGCAGTGGATTCGAGTGTATCCTGAGTATAGGCATGGGATTTGCATTGGACATATGATTTCAGAAAGTACAATATGATTTATGGTTCAGATGGTCTGTGAAATTTTGACTACATGGTGTTTTCGGACTTATGTGAGATAGGGTGACGTATGATCGCCTGAAATTATGCTTGGTAAGGTCATTCAGCTATTGGGTTGCTTCCAGTACAACTCTGAGTCCGCTCGAGGACGAGCGTTTGTTTAAGTTGGGGAGAATGTAACGACCCGGCCCGTCATTACGGAAATTTCCACCCCGTTACCTTGCATTAACATATCTTATGCTTCTATATCAGTTTTAGAACCTATCGGGTGAGTTAGGAGTGAATTGAATTAAAAATGAAGCAAATAGCATGTTTGAAGGAAGTTTGAATATGGAAAGTCAAGCTAGAGTTGACTATCGAGTTAGAGTGCTCGGAATCAGATTTCTGATGATTCGACTAGTTTCGAGGGATCATTTATGACTTAGGAGAGCAATCGGAATTGAATTTGGAGATCCGGTGTAGAAATAGGCTTGAATTGGCTAAGGTTGAATTTTGGCAAAATCCGATCGATAGGTGAGATTTTGATCCGGGAGTCGGAATGGAATTCCGACAGGTTGCAGTAGTTCCGTTAGGTGATTTTGGATATGCCTGCAAATTTTGAGGTCATTCGGACATCGTTTGGTCGGGTTTTTGATCGAATGTGAATTTTTGAAGTTAAAGTTAAACTTAAGCTTAAATTTGTTGAAAACGGACGATTTTGATGTTAACGATAGAGTTTTGTTTATTGGAACAAGTTCGAATAAGGTTATAGGGCGTGTTGGTTCTTTTGGTTGAGGTCCCGGGGGTCTCGGGTGAGTTTCAGGGTGGTTTCGGACCATTTCTAGGCTATTTTTAACTGCTGGTTTATGTCTGTAGTAGTGTTCTACGCGATCGCGGACAATGAGACACGATCGCGGTGAGTAAAATGTGCGAAAAATATTAATGAATCGCGATCGCGTGAAATGCTCCGCGATCGCGAAGAAGGGCAATTTCTGTTGCATTGATCCTAGTTCGGAAGCTCATATCTTTTTATATATAAGGAATTTTAAAGTCATGAAAAAACGAAAATTGTAGCCCATCGTGTGTAGTTTTCAGAATGATAAAGATAGCGTGATTTGGACATCTGTGTAAATCGTTATGGACGTTACACTATAGGGTGTCCGAGAAGGATCTCTAATACACATGTATAAATTGGGAAGCTTATATCTAGAAATGCATATGGATTCAGGGAATGAGAATCAAATTAAAGTTATAGCCCTATGTGTCTCGTTTCCATAACATCAAACCATTCATCATTCGGAGTTGTGTGCAAAAGGTTATGACCATTATACTAAAGCCTGTCCGGAGGAACCGGAGTTTGTTCACCGCGATCGCGAAGCCTTTCCCGCGATCGCGAAGGGTAAATTTTGGGCCAAATTTTGTTCTCCGCGATCGCAGAGCCATTCCCGCGATCGCGATGAGTAATATGCATGGGCAGAATGTTTTTAAAACATTCCAGTCGCGAAATCAACCCATTTTTCCACCATTTTTGGTCATTCTTGAGAGCTTTTGGACGGGAATTGAAGGGATTTCGACGGGGAATCATTGGAGGTAAGTTTTATGAGTTAAATACATGATTTTATCAAAGAATCTTCCATTAATTCTCTTAATTTGGGTAAAAAAATCAAGAAAATTAGGGCTTTGAGCAAAAATCTTAAAATGGGGATTTGAAGGACCATTTGTGGTCCGAATTGGGAGTTATTGGTATGTACGGACTCGTGGAGAGACGAGGATTCCGAAAATGTGAGTTTCATAATTTTTCGAGATGTGGGCCCGAGGCTCGGATTTTGCCAATTTCGTGATTTCTAATATTTTTCGAGTTCTTTCGATTGGGTGATGTTCCATTAGCCTATTTTGATATATTTGTGCTGATTTGTGCTAGTTTTGACGTGCGTGGATGCCGGTTCGAGGAGATAAGGCATCGCGGGCATGAGCTTTCGTCGGTTCAAGGTGGGTAATACTTGTAAATGATGTCCTGAGGGTTAGTAAACCCCGGACTTGCACATCTTAGTGTTGTGTTGAGGTGACTTGCACGCCGGATAACGGGCGTGGGGTAGAGCACCATTGGGGATCGCGACTTGGTCCGTCCCGCGTAATAAATAATAACACCTAATTGTTGAAATGAATTGGACTAATTATCATGTTTGGGCTTCGTGCCAATTATTTGAATCCTTCATGGATTGGTATCACTGTTTCGATAACACTGTGCATATTTTATTCTAAATTTATGGTTTAAAATGGTATTTTGCTAATCAGTATTTTTGTAAGGTTAGGAAAAACTTGAAAAAGGTCTTAATAACATTTTTAGCTGTGAGCTAATATGATATTGTTGCCCGTAGGGCTTTCTTGATTATTTGATAGACTGATTGGGCCGAGGACCATATGTTAGGGCATGACATTTCATGTGAGCATATGCATACACATGCATGGATCGGACCGCACGCCGCAGTGGTATACGGATCGGGCTGCGCGCCGCAGCAGGTGTGATATTAATATTGTGCTTGGGCTGTAGGAGCCCCTCCGGAGTCTGAACCCCCACAGTGAGCACGGGTACCCAAATTGGATCGGGCTACACGCCGTAGCGGTCATATGCATTGCATGGCATACATACATTGATTTACGTGTACTACGTGGCATAACATTCAGCACTCATACATTACTGACACACATGCATTAGTTGCCTTATTGACTAGATCTCCTGGTGTAAATTGATAAGGAGTGCTGAGCCCGATGGGCTGATTTGAGTGTGGACTTGCACTGCTTGAGATTGTATCCAGGTATTGGTATATTATTATGACAGAAAGTAGCTAAAAAATTGAGATTTTTAATAATCTACTCACATATGCTGGAAAGGAATAAAAAGATAGTTCTGTATTGTGTAGCATGAGATTGTGTCTATCGTGGTTTTCTTCCCTTCAACATTATTTACTTTTATTACTGCTGAGTTGGAAGTACTCACACCCGACTCCCTGCACCTTGTGTGCAGATTCAGGTACATCACAGCATGGCTGATTCTATTGCGGCTCGGGAGTGCTTTTGGACAGTCGAGGTAGCTGCCAGCGTTCGCAGGACCTGATTCTCCAGTTTGTCTATATTTTTGTTCTGACCATCCCACACTTTTGCACAATTATATTCGCTATTTACACTTTGTATACTCTATAGAGGCTCATGACTCTTGACCCTTCGGTCTATGGGAGTTGACACGTGTTGGGACTTAGTTCCCTATTTTTAATATATCTATCACTGTTATGCTTAAATTGGATAAAGTGAGCTTGTGGCTCCGTGATTGTGGTTGATTGGTCGGGCTGGCCTAGCAGTGTGCTGGGCGCCATCACGACCGGATTTGGGGTCGTGACAATTAAGCTGCCATTTCCACATTTAGGGACAATACCGATCACACGAAATTTCATAATACCAGCTCATAAAATCAGTACCTCGATGCTCAAGCCATAGACAAGGTCCAGCCTCAAGTCCTCCCGACTGGCCCAACATGAACTCACAGAGATTATATCTCGCCCCTAGATCGGGGAATCACAAGCCCTCAAGGCAATTATATTATTGAGCACTCGATGCATACACTTGTTGAAAAATTTCCAAAATTATATCTCAAGCTGAATAAAGTATGCACGATAAGGATTCCAAGAAATATGAAGTGTTTCCTAAAAGGTCTGCAGCCTCCCGAGGATAAATACATGCATCTCTGTACCGATCCACAAGACTCTACCAACCGGCTCAAGTCATGAGGCCTAGTAACCTAGGCTCTGATACCTACTTGTGACGACCCCAAATACCGGTCTTGATGGCGCCCAACACAACTGCTAGGCAAGCCCGACCATTTACACTCTCACCCCGAGCATGAAGCTCAAATCAATTACCTGAATATTATTATCAACAATAAAGCTAAACTGAATAATCACCCAAAGATATAAGGTCACGATTCTAGGGCCTCTAAACAAAATCGGATAACAATATCTGAACAAAATACTCAAGTCTGAATAATATATATATAAAGGAAAACTGGAATAAGAAGAGAAGACAGGTCCTGCGAACGCCGGCACCTACCTCAGCAACTCGAATAAACTCTGATAAAAGCTGGAGTGCTTGTCTATCCCTCCTGTGTACCTGAATTTGCACACAAAGGTGGAGGGAGTAGGGGTGAGTAATAAGTAATCAGTGAGTAATAAGTATATATTATTAGTTGAAAGCATGAAATCCACAAAATACCATAGAGTAAAGGTAAACTACAGTTTGATTCCTCCTACGAACTAGCAACAACAGTACATTACAATTATCACAGATAATTCAACAGATAAAGATGCAATGCAATGCACATGACCGCTACGGCGTGTAGCGCGATCCATTTAACATCGACGGCACTCACTGGGGGTGTGTACAGACACCGGAGGGGCTCTTACAGCCCAAGTGCAATATATCATCTGCCACGGCGTGCAGCTCGATCCTCATATCATCTGATGCGGCGTGCAGCCCGGTCCATCCTTAGTCCACAACAAGCATATGAGTCACACAACAGTTCAAATTATTTTTCTTCAGTTTCCAGTTCATTAATAATGAAAATACGTTAATTTTTTTTTAATTTTCCAAGAATAGGTGACCTAGCATTTCCACATGGTGATTTCAAACCAGGACTAAGATCAGTGATTAAGCAAATCGAGCTATCACATATATATCTATCCCCTAGGGATACTACAGGTCGGCAAGAGGCCCCCAAATATGCCTTACAGATCACAAATATATCTAACACAGTGTGTGTTTCAATCACATATATCATTTTATTCATATCCGGGATGGACTAAGTCTAAATCCCCAGTCACAATCAATTCTGCACCTGCCACGGGGTGCGAGCCACGCCCTACTAGAATCACCATGTGCTAAGCCGGGGTTTCGAACCCTCAGGCTACCATATACACTAACTACTCACCTCTAGCCGGTCGTGGACTCAACTGCGATGCCTTTTCCCTTTGAATTTGCCACCTCGTCCGTAGAATCTTGTCAAAACCATATCAATTATATCAATACGGGTCAAAGAAACATAACCCAATCTAATTTACTTGAATTACGCAATAATACACCAAGTTGGTAAAACTCGGGCCCCGGGCCCGCTTCTCAAAAAAATCTAAAATTCATTCCAGTGGATTCGTCATCTCGCCACGAGTCCGTGCATATTAAATTTATCGTAATCGGAGTTCGAATGGCCTTTCAAAAGTCAAACTTTTTTTTCATAATCTAGGCCCAAATTCTTCACAATTTCTACCCAATTTCATGAGTTTTGATGTTAATTCTAGCATATAATCGTGTTTTTGAGTCAAGAAACTTACCTTCATTGTTTTCCCGATGAAATCTCCTTCGAATCGTATCAATTTTCTCTCAATGTGGTACAAAACGGAGGAAATAATGAAACCCTCGCGACTGATATGGTTTATATCTGATTCTGTCCGACATTTAATTTACCTTACGCGATCGTGACCTCTAGCACGCGATCGCGATGCACAACTTACAGGCCTCACGCGATCGTGACTCCCATCACGCGATCGGGTATCACAAAATCTCAGGCCATATTTTTCCTTCTACGCGATCGTGTAGACTCTTATGCGATCGCGATGAACAACGGGGTAACGCTACGCGATCGCGACAGAGTCTCCCGCGATCGCATTGCTCCAACTCCTGACCTTACATGACCTCATCCCTCGCTTTGCGATCGCGAAGGGTAAAATTCTCAGCCTCTCCAGTACTCTACGCGATCGCATGCTCATTAGTGCGATCACAGAGAGTAAATGTCTGCTGCACTTATGACGGCAGACCAACTCATTCCTTTAGCCAAAAATGGTCCGTTTGGACCCCCGGATTCATCCTGAGGCCCCCGGGACCCCAACGAAAACAACCAACCTACTCCAAAATACGATACAAGCTTGTTCCAATAATAAAAACATGCCCTTCAATACGGAAATCATTTAATCAAAGCGAATTCAAGTCAAAGTTTCATCCAAAACATCCGAAACCAACATTCGATCTAAAACCCGACCTAAACACCTTCGAATGACATGAGATTTTGCACGCGTATCCAAAATCGCCTAACAGAGCTACTGCAACTCTCAAAATTTCATTCTGAGCCCCGGATCAAAATCTCACCTACTATTCGGATTTCATCAAAATTCAACCTTAGCCAATTCAAGCATAAAACTACACCGGACCTCCGAATTCTATTCCGATTGCTCTCCTAAGTCATAAATGATCCCCCAAAACTAGTCGAAACATCAGAATTTCATTCTGAGCTGACTGACTCATCGGTCAATATTCGGTTGACTTTTCCAACTTATTCTTCTCATAAAGAGGTTTGTGGCCTCATTTCTATCTAAATTTCCTCCGATTTGCTTCTAACTTTCCAAACACATATAAATTAGCATGTTGAAGTATTAAATGAAGAAAATGGGGCGATAACTTCCGTAACGACGGGTCGGGTCATTACAATAAGTCCATTTGACTAATACAATTGTAGTCATAACAGATTGGGAGTAATGTAATATGATTGTAGTAGGACGCATCGGCCTACGACAACCACATAAGTCCATTTGACTAATACGATTGTAGTAATAAGACCTTCCGTTTATATATCGTGGTTGTTATTTAGTAATTGACCATCTATGAATATTATTTCATTCATATACTAGGACGCATCGGCCTACGACAACTACATAAGTCCATTTGACTAATACGATTGTAGTCATAACAGATTGGGAGTAATGTAATACGATTGTAGTAGGACGCATCGGCCTACGACAACCACATAAGTCCATTTGACTAATACGATTATAGTAATAGGACCTTCCGTTTATATATCGTATTGGGAGTAATGTCATACGTTCATACTAGGACGCATCGGCCTACGACAACCACATAAGTCCATTTGACTAATAGCATCGGCCTACGACAACCACATAAGTCCATTTGACTAATACGATTGTTGTAATAGGACCTTCCGTTTATAAATGAAATAATATTCTAGATGGTCAATTACTAAATAACAACCACGGGTCCTATTACTACAATCGTATTAGTCAAATGGACTTATGTGGTTGTTGTAGGCCGATGCGTCCTACTATAATCATATTACATTACTCCCAATCTGTTATGACTACAATTGTATTAGTCAAATGGACTTATGTGGTTGTCATAAGCCGATGCGTCCTAGTACATGAATGAAATCATATTCATTTACGGTCAATTACTAACTAATAACCACGATATATAAATGGAAGGTCCTATGACTACAATCGTATTAGTCCAATGGACTTATGTGGTTGTCGTAGGCCGATGCGTCCTAGTATGACTACAATCGTATTAGTCAAATTGACTTATGTGGTTGTCGTAGGCCGATGCGTCCTACAATTATAAGTATATCTAGATTGTAGTCCATATTATATCGTATTAGGAGTAATGTCAACTCCAGATTAAAGTATTATCTGTACATATTATGTAATATTCCTATCACATAAGTATTATTTGTGATAGGACAACCACGATAAGATTCACTTATGGTGGGAATTACATCGACTATAAACTACTTTTATATTTTAATCCCTATTTATGTCACGGACTATAGTTCTAATAGGAATGATTTAGTAATATATTATGTCGATTGTACATTAAAATTCATACGATATATAAACGGAATAATCATGAATATAATTCTCAACTACATAATTAAATTTATGAACGGAAGTTCCTATCACAAAATATTGATCATTAGATGTAGTCACACATTATCCATTGATGAGTTATCCATATATTAATCTGTATAAGTATTGAATAATACCATTCCTTAATAAACGGCTAGATATTAGTCTAGATATATAAATTACTACAATTGATAACTATAGATATAGGAAATATACCATACTTTGTGACATCACCAGTTCATATTTGATGGAGAGTTACTATATATAAGCATTATACAGATTTACGTAGTAAAATATCTAATCGTAGGGAAATCTCTGAATGTTAATTCGCACAATTACATTATATGTAATTTGTACTACATGGAAAAAATGGTCATAGGAATGTCATACTATCACTTTACAAAGAACTGTTTATAACTCTGCATTTTCCTATCGGAAGTTCCTATGAATAATACGATTAATAACTTCTTATAGGGTTCAGAATGAATTCAACTTATGATTACAATCGTATTAGTCCAATGGACTTATGTGGTTGTCGTAGGCCGATGCGTCCTAGTATATGAATGAAATAATATTCATAGACGGTCAATTACTAAATAACAACCACGATATATAAATGGAAGTTCCTATGACTATAATCGTATTAGTCTAATGGACTTGTGTGATTGTCGTAGGCCGATGCGGTAATCTATAACTATCTTCAAGTTATTTGATATATGACTTATTACGATTGAAATGTCATAACATTGAGAGTAATGTCATACTAATATATCGTGCATGACTTTCGGGGTCTTCCATTTTACGATTAACCCATAATACATAACTGAAGGTCCAAATAGTGGTGGATCGTGCATAGCTAGTAATGTAATACGATTGTAGTAGGACGCATCGGCCTACGACAACCATATAAGTCCTAGTATATGAATATTCTATTAAATCAGGGTTGATAAGAGCATATAACATACATTCCATGTGGTATAACATATACCGAGTATTTCTAATACATGTTCTTATGTGGTTGTTATTTACTTCAATGGATATATGACAAAATACGATTGTACATTACATTCCGAAAGTATATTATTTGATTATACTATTGTGAGCTGGACTACATAGGACAACTGTGGTAATGTATTTTGAACTATAGGTAATACTCTTAAAAAAGTGTTTGGAATATCCAAATTAACTACACTGTGATCCAAATGGACTTAGATTAGGCTAAGTAATATCGTTTGTCAAATCTACAATTAAACTGGATAATTGATTGGGAGTAAGTCAAAAGTTACCCACTCATCCAAGCAACGGATGAGTTCCGTCATAGCAAATTTATGGACATTACTCCATGTAGACAATCACATAAGTCCATTTTAATTGCTTTATAAATTGTCTTTGGAACATAATAACATCCTGCCCAGCACTTCCGCTTCTGCGGTCCGGGGATCGCATCTGCAGTTCCGCTTCTGCTGACCAAAATGTCGCATATGCGACTTTCCTTTAAGTGCCCAGAGGTCATATCAGCGGTTCTTCATTTGGCAATTGATGCCAACAATTTAAATATGTGGTTGGCTTGCCACATTTGCGGTGCCGCATCTGCGGTCCCCAACCATATACATCAGAAGCAGCAAAAATCTAAAATTTCTTATCTTCAAAAATCTTTCCGTCAACCATCCGAAATCATCCCGAGGCCCACAGGACCTCAACCAAAAGCACCAATAACACTTAATACTTCATTCAAACTTGTACCCATCTTCGCAATACTTCAAACAACACCAAAACACCTATTTTTAACCGAATTCAAGACTAACAACTCTAAAAACTCTAAATATATATTTTTGTTCAAAAATTCTATCAAAGCTTGTCTGAATGATCTAAAAAATTTCACATACATCCCAAGTTAAATAACGGAGCTACTGCAACTTCTGGAATTTGGTTCTAACCCTCAGATCAAAATCTCGCTATCAGATCGAAAACCTTAAAAATTCAACTTTCGGCATTTCAAGCATAAATTAGCTATGTACCTCGAAACAACAATTTTTCCACACACCTAATCTCGAAATCACCTAACGGAGCTAACAGAACCATAAGATTTCCATTCCAAAACCGTCTTCACATTGTTTTGACTATGGTCAACTTTCTAGTACTTAAGTTCTTATTTAGGGACTAAGTGTCCCAAAACTCTACGAATTCCAAAACCGAGCATCCCAGTAATTTAAAATAGCAGAAATAAACTTTGGGAAGGTAGTTAATTGGGGATCAAGGCGTAAATTTTTAAGACCATCGACCGGGTCGTCACAGGTTAGTTCTTCCAAGAACTGGGCCTCGGATAATCTCTAGCCCAATCTTCGAGGTTCTCCTCAGCTTATCCTTTAAGAATGATCCAATTTAGGATATGTGTGGGGGAAGCTGCTACCATTCAGTTGAAGTTGAGTCGATTCCTCGATGGAGATGAGAGAACGTGTTTGGTGTTTGACCCTAGAGGGAGGTGTTCGAGGAAGATGGAGCAAGAGCCTTGGCTTGAGTAAAGGTGAATGAAGGTGATGTTTGGCCACTCCATGAGGAAGCTACAAGGGGGAATTATTTTTCTATGGAAGATAGAGGTTTCGCTATTTTGTAACTTTGTTTCTAATATGCGGGGCATGCCTACAGGCGGATAATGTTTTTTTGCTTGTAATATAAGAAATTTTTTAGGCTTTTGGTCCTTTTGTACTTTTTCTCCTATCGCTGCTCTCGATCGCATATATCGATTTTGGAGGTAGTCTTCGAATTGTGCCATGGCCCGAGCTTGGGTAGGTCCTTTGGCTCCTGTTTGACTTTATGGGTGGAAGGTCGTGAGCCTCCATGTTTTTAGGCTGGAGTGATTTCATGGGTGCGTGTTTCGGGGATTTGCCATCTCTGCCAATGGTGTATTGATAATGCTTCTTAGGTTGTCTCTTTAGGCGTATCCGTTGTTTAATTATTCTCAGGTTTCGCCTTTGGGTTTCTCAAGACACTTTAGGCGAGGTAGGCAAGCTAAGATAACCCTCGACTAGATGGACCAATGGTTGAAGGGTAATTATCTTGTGGCATCTTTTTGCTGAGGAGTATCCTAATCAGGTCGGTGCGGGCGCTCCTTTTCTCGGAGGAATTGGCCCTTGGAAGAGGACAATCGGGGAGCTTTGTTGTCATTTTGCCAAGGCCATAGAAGGCGTGTTTTCTAAAGCTATTTTCCTTTGGTGTCGGGAGTAGATTTGACCATTCCATAATCGCCTGGTCCTTGTAGAGTTAGAGGCTGCCCTGCGTGCTTGACATATATGTATATATGTAGAAAAAAAAAGAGATTGTTCGTTTCCTTGGTACCTTTTTTTTTGGCGGAGCAAAAGATAACGGCCGACTTTAATTTCTGGGGCCGATTGAGAGAAGGTCGTTGACTCGTTGTCCAATATCAATGTATTGTCTTATTGGAGTAATTACATATTCAAACATTGGTCAATAGATTGTCAAAATAGATATCTGTTTACAAAATCATAGAACCTTGGTATTTCCATTAATTGAGGATCTGCTATCGAGATTATTATAATACGATAGCAGTCCATATCGTTAACAATCATAATTAATATATTATTTCCGCCTATTAAGTATGGCAACTAATATTCGGTTGAGTAATATATGCTTTAGTTTAATTGTACTAATTATTAAAGTGTCATTTGCTCATACATGTCCACATTAGAGCATTTCTCTTTGACTTGCGGCCGAGAAAAGATAAACTGATGATAGAGTCGAAGCTGAAGAGGAGGCTGACCAACAACTGTCAGATGCATCCCATCTTGCCAACTTGATGTTGGGTATCGTTGTGGTAAAGGAACCTGTTTTGAAGCAAGTTGCCCATGTAAGTCTTTCATAGGTGATTTTAACAATGAATCAAACGTGAATTCCGTATTTGACCAGACTAGCAAATACTAACTATTAAAAATATTTTTACAATTTTACAATATAACTAATATGCAAAATTTATTTTCGGCATATGACGTATATAGTTGAGTTTTTATGGGAATTGTTAATCATTCGTATGATAAAAATTGGACTAATACGATTAAACATTATCCGTATGGAAATGGACAAAGATAGATATATAGTTGATATAAACACAATAAATCATAAAAGCATTTGAAAGTTGACTAGGATGTAGGATCCAGTCACATCCACTATTACACATTAATATTTGTTTTAGGCCGTTTAGCACATACAATCTGTCCATTGGACTAAGCATAGGTTAAAAATATGATAAGATAAGGCAACCACACTTATGTGGTTATCGATTAAGTAATGTCAAATTACAGCCATTTGTGCCGATGCGTAAAATCGTATTATGACCGTGAATGAAGTTTAAAAATTGTCATACGTAATAGGCTATTATACCAGGGATTTCACTGTAAAAACATGGGTGATGTCATAAAATTGTACATAAACTGCTACAATATCATTAGTAGCCAATGTAAAAGTATCCGTATCATAATGAAATCAATAGTTTTACAATATTGAATTTGAAATATAGTCAACGGAATATAACTAAGTTACGGAATCACTGAATCGTATAACCTTTAATTGGGATTGTCCAAATACACTACTACGTATTATAACTCACAACTGATAATATTTGACTAATACGATATCACTTCATATAAATATTAAAACCCTAGTGGTCCTATATTTGGACAAATATACGTTCATGAATGTAATATATTAATATTCATTCATGGAATAACATATGTTTATATCATTATTTTGGGGTAAGGTTGTATTCTTGATAAACGGATCCTTATTTTTTGTTACCTATAATTTTTATTTTAATATTCTAATCAAATACTACCTCTTCTACAGCACAAAAAGTTGTACAGCACAAATAGTATGACAATTCTTAATATGATTTAGTCACGATCCATTACATGAAGTGACATTACTAAATAATAATGTCTTATATGAGTTAAGGAAATTATCCTTGGTATTTATAACTGTTATTACACTGTATTTGTAATATAATTCCGGAAATATAAATAAATACAAATAAATAATGTGCATAAACAGAAATGAAGAAACCAATTCGAGCCCACTGAATTCACGGTGTTTCCTTAAGGAATTTAATCCCCTCCTAGTACCCAAGGTTATGGATTATTTCCTCCCAGGATAGAACGAATTACACACTGGTGTAGTGGTACTTCAAACCCCAGTGTTTCAGCGAACACAAAGTTCGGTAGCAAATCACACTTACTTTTTACTTTGTTTGATGCTAAAAGTATGCAGAAGAAAGGAGGAGAAACTCAGAAATTCGTAGTGAAATTCTGAGCAGAATAATGTTGTATTTATAGCCAAAAGTTGGGCTAAAATCTTAAGAGTCTCTTCAGAATGGCTGTTTCTGCAAAACTGCAACAGCATAAATGCCATTGCATAAATGGCCATTTACTCAACAATAAAGAGGAAAAATAAAGAGGGAAAACTCATGGGTAGTTATGTTTCTGTTACAAAAACAGAAAAACTGAAATTTGGATTTAATATTAATATTTATTTAATATTAATATTCGGTTATTAAAATAAATATTTAATAACATATCTGTTAATATTTTACTATTAACAAATAAATTTTGTCCAAAAAGTTAATCAATCAATCGATCATTTGACCAAATCCAAATCCAAATCCGAATCCGAAGCCGAAGCCGAAGTCGAAGCCGAGCCGAGCCGAGCGAGCAACGACGACGATGGCGCGAGGCTTGCTTTCTTCTCAACTCTTTAAGAGCTAGAAGAAGAGAAATTGCTTATATACCCATAAAAACCTCTTCCTCTTCCAATATAGGACAATGCCCATTTACCAAGGAGAGAGAACTTGAAATTTCACTCAAAATTTCATTTCCCTCCATTTCCCATTAACCCTCTTTTAACTCTTTAATATATTAATTAAATATATTAAAAACCCAACAATCCCCCACATGAATGGGGAATGGCTATATCACGAAAGTATGCATGAAAAACTGTGTGATTCGCAAGTAAGGATTACTTGCATCTAGATTAGTAGGTTTCCCTTTGAACTTTCCGTAGTGAACTTATATCGGATATACTCGATCAATCGGTAGATTTGATATCTTTGAACCGTCGAACTTTGGAGTATACCTAGACAACCACAAGTCACACAATCAACCCTTAACTGTCTTTGGTTCTCATTGTTGTGTTCGTTTTAGCCATGAACACCGCCTGGTTTCATAAGTGCGTAGAGAACTGGCCTTACAAAATTCTCCTTGAAGCGGCTAACACTTCACACTTACATAGGTGGTTCCTAAACGTGTCATCCCGTAGATACACTATTTGATATACCCCGTATCAAATTTAGAAATCATTAAAAAGCCTTAATGCTTTATCCTTAGTACTGAACATTGTCTTATAAGAGAATGGACCAAAAGTTTATTTGACAATGTTGAACTGTCATAAATGACTTTGTTTGATCTCCTTGATCCTAGATCTTGGGATCTCCAGTCTTCTAGGTAGAGTTACCGCCACTATGACTTGTTCTTGGCCATAGTCTCATTCCCGTTGATGATTTCTCAACTACATCTCTAGTTAGGCCTTTTGTAAGTGTATCCGCCACATTATCACTTGACTTTACATAGTCAATCGTGATAATTCCTCTAGAGAGTAATTGTTTAACGGTTTATGTCTTTGTCGTATATGGCGAGATTTACCGTTATACGTAATGCTCCCAGACCTTCCAATTGCCGCTTGACTATCATAGTATATGCATATTGGTGCCAAGGTTTTGGGCCAAAATTGAATATCTTCCAAGAAATTCAAGAGCCATTCAGCTTCTTCACCAGCTTTATCCAAAGTTATGAACTCAGCCTCCATTGTAGAGCGGGCATTACAAGTTTGTTTGGACGACTTCCAAGATACCGCTCCTCCACTAATTGTGAATACATATCCACTTGTGGACTTGGAAACAATTGATCCGGTGATCCAATTTGCATCAGAGTATCCCTCAATGACCGCAGGATATTTATTGTAGTGCAAAGCAAAGTCCTGGGTATGTACTAAGTACCCCAAAACCCGTTTCATGGCCATCCAATGAGATTGATCAGGATTGCTCGTATATCGACTCAATATACTTATAGCACAGGCTATATCTGGTCTTGTACAGTTCATGATGTACATTAAGCAACCCAACACACGAGCATAATCCAATTGTGATATGGTTTGGACTTTGTTCTTTGCTAATGCAAGATTCACGTCAATTGGAGTCTTTGCAACTTTAAAGCCCAAGTGCTTGAATGTTTCAAGTATTGTCTTGATATATTGATATTGTGACAACGCCAGACCTTGAGAAGTCTTATGGATCTTAATCTCAGAATTAAATCAGCAACTCCCAAGTCTTTCATATCAAACTTGCTAGTTAACATACGCTTAGTAGCATTTATATTGGCAATGTCATTACTCATTATGAGCATATCATCCACATATAATCAAATAATCACTATGTTATTTGGAATATTTTTAATGTACACACATTTATCACATTCATTTATCTTAAACCCATTTGACAACATTGTTTGGTCAAATTTAGCATGCCATTGTTTGGGTGCTTGTTTTAATCTGTAAAGGGACTTAACAAGTCTACAGACTTTCTATTCTTTACCTGGAACCACAAACCCTTCTGGTTTTTCCATGTATATTTCTTCCTCCAACCCTCCATTTAAGAAGGCCGTCTTAACATCCATTTGATGAATTTCAAGATAAACCGTAGCTAATGCTACTAACATTCGTATGGACATAATTCTTGTAACCGGAGAGTATGTATCAAAATAATCAAGACCTTCTCGTTGTCTATACCCTTTGACCACAAGTCTTGCCTTATATTTGTCAATAGTGCCATCATCTTTAATTTTCCTCTTAAAGACCCATTTAGAACCCAACGGTTTATTTCCAGGAGGAAGATCAACCAATTCCCAAGTATGGTTGTTCAATATGGATTCTATTTTACTATTGCCTGCCTCTTTCCATAACAATGATTCCGAAGAAGACATAGCTTCTTGTCACGACCCCAAATTCGGTCGTGATGGCGCCCAGCACACTGCTAGGCCAGCCTGACCAATTAACAACAATCACGGAGCCATAAGTTAAGCATAACAATTGTAAAATAACAGTGATGGATATATCGAAACAGGGAAACCAAGTCCCAACGCATACCAACTCCCATAGACCGAAGGGTCAAGAGTCATAAGCCTCTACGAGTATACAAAGTGTAAATAGCGAATATAACTGTGCACAACTATGGGATGATCAGAAAAAAATATAGACAAACTGGAGAATCAGGTCCTGCGGACGCTGGCAGCTACCTCGACTGTCCAATTGCAACTCCCATGCAGCTATAGAATCAGCTCTGCTGTGATGTACCTGGATCTGCACACAAGGTGCGGGGAGTCGGGTGTGAGTACTTCCAACTCAGCGGTAATAAAAGTAAATAATGCTGAAGAAAAGGAAACCAGACAAAGCACTATCTCATGCTACACAATACAGAACTATCTTTTTATTCCTTTCCAGCATATGTGAGTAGATTATTAAAAAAATCTAAATTTTTAGCTACTTTCTTTCATGATAATATACCAATACCTGGATACAATCTCAAGCAGTGCAAGTCCGCACTCAAATCAGCCCCTCGGGCTCAGCACTCCTTATCAATTTACACCAGGAGATCTGGTCGATAAGGCAACTAATGCATGTGTGCCAGTAATGTATGAGTGCTAAATGTTATGCCACGTAGTACACGTAAACCAATGTATGTATGTCATGCAATGCATATGACCGCTACGGCGCGTAGCCCGATCCAATTTGGGTACCCGTGCTCACTGTGGGGGTTCAGACTCCGGAGGGGCTCCTACAGCCCAAGCACAATATTAATATCACACCTGCTGCGGCGCGCAGCCCGATCCGTATACCACTGCGGCGTGCAATCCGATCCATGCATGTGTATGCATATGCTCACATAAATTGTCATGCCCTAACATATGGCCCTCGGCCCCAATCAGTCTAACAAATAATCAAGAAAGCCCTACGGGCAACAATATCAAATTAGCTCACAGCTAAAAATGTTATTAAGACCTTATTCAAGTTTTTCATAACCTTATAAAAATGTTGAATAGCAAAATACCATTTTAAGCCTTAAATTTAGAATAAAATATGCACAGTGTTATCAAGACAATGATACCAATCCCTGAAGGATTCAAATAATCGGCATGAAGCCCAAACATGATAATTAGTCCAATTCATTTCAACAATTAGGTGTTATTATTTATTACGCGGGACGGACCAAGTCACAATCCCCAATGGTGCTCTACCCCATCCCCGTTATCCAGCGTGCAAGTCACCTCAACACAGCACTAAGATGTGCAAGTCTGGGGTTTACTAACCCTCAGGACATCATTTACAAGTATTACCCACCTCGAACCGACGAAAGCTCATGCCCGCTACGCCTTGGCTCCTCGAACCGGCATCCACGCATGTCAAAACTAGCACAAATCCTGCACAAATATATCAAAATAGGCTAATGGAACATAACCCAATCGAAAGAACTCGAAAAATATCAAAAATCACGAAATTTGCAAAACCCGAGTCACCTGGCCCCAGCCTACGCGAACGCGGCATAGCCCTCGCGAACTCGAAGGCTTAAATTTTGGTCAGTGATCTGCAATTTACAGCAGACCTTTTCTTGCTTCCAAATGGCGGATGATGGTCTGGATTCACCCTGAGGCCCCCGGGACCCCAACGAAAACTACCAACATACCCCAAAATACGATACGAACTCGTTCCAATCATAAAAATACCATCCTAAACATCAAAATCACCAATTACACACGGATTCAAGCCTAAGTTTCTTCAAAACTTCCAAATTACACATTCCATCAAAAACCCGACCAAATGACGTCCGAATGACCTGAAATTTTGCAGGCACATCCAAAATCACCTAACGGAGCTACTGCAACTATCGGAATTCCATTCCGACTCCCGGATCAAAATCTCAGCTATCGATCGGATTTTGCCAAAATTCAACCTTAGCCAATTCAAGCCTATTTCTACACCGGATCTCCAAATTCAATTCTGATTGCTCTCCTAAGTCATAAATGATCCCTCGAAACTAGTCGAATCATCAGAATCCGATTCCGAGCACTCTAACTCGATAGTAAACTCTAGGTTGACTTTCCATATTCAAACTTCCTTCAAACATGCTATTTACTTCATTTTCAATTCAATTCACTCCTAACTCACCCGATAGGCTCTAACACTGATATAAAAGCATAAAACATGTAATTGCAACATGACGGGGTGGTAAATTCCCGTAACGATGGGCCAGGTCGTTACATTCTCCCCAACTTAAATAAACGCTCGTCCTCGAGCAGACTCAGAGTTGTACTAGAAGCAACCCAATAGCTGAATGACCTTACCAAGCATATATTCGGGCGATCATACGTCACCCTATCTCACACAAGTCCAAAAACACCATATAGTCAAAATTTCACAGACCATCTGAACCATAAATCACATTGCACTTTCTGAAATCATATGCCAAATGCAAATCCCATGCATATACTCAGGATACACTTGAATCCACTGCAATAACCCATATTCACTACTCCGGGTGAGATCATATGATGTATCGACAACCCAATCACTCGAGATGATAGTCTCTAATCACAACAACTGGCCACAATCACCAAATACTAGCTTAAAACCTCTTTCATTAGATAGAGTCTTATTCCAACACCTCCATATTCTGCCCCCGGCAACTAAAGCACGCGATATACCGAACCCGTCTCTCAGGTCAACCATTCGTGAATCCATTTCCCTTTTAAGACTGATACCACAATGGGTTGCAGAGCCAAACCTCGATTTTTACCTTTCTAACAAGCTAAGATCCAATATGCTCGTATTCATTAATGACTCCAACGGTTATTTCGATTATAACACACCGCACTGGTGATATGACACGTCAACACCGGCCTAAGCCACGACGAGCACAACATAGGCTCCATTAGAAACGTCTGCACACACTCGAATCATGACAGCTCAAATCATGACAACTGAATCCTCCTCCAGAGGTCATAATATCACGTGGCCTTGCCACGATTCGTGATTCTATCCCAACATTACTACTCATGAAGAACCTCAAGCCACTAAGCTCAAAACGGTTAGCCACGCACAGATCTAGGTCTTGAACCCAAGCAATCAACCTCACCCACGGTGAAACAATTAACATATGCTATCAAATCCTGAAAGGACATAACCGACGTGCCATTCGCCAAGCGATACTCAAAACGGACCTTTCCTCAGAAGTGAAGAAGTATTGTATACCCGGTAGCATATAACCGACTATATTTTCACAATATTCTGTTGCGGCGTGCAACCCGCTCCAATGACATACCCGTGGCGGCGTGCCACCCGATCCAGATACCATACTTGTGGCGGCATGCCACCCGATCGAAATAACTCGTGGCGGCGTGCCACCCGATCCACGCATAAATCTCGCAAAAAGAAATGCATATAGAGTCGAATTTTCTCATTACAGCAAACATATATATATATATAGCCTCAAGCTCGGCCACATGAAACGCATCTGACAACGTTTCTCAATACTGGAATTGAATCAATGGTAGATACCTCTACATTGAGATCCGCCACTAAGGCCCAACCAACAAAGCAATACTCACCA